>CAUYQV010090972.1:0-47173 GCA_963574575.1 Galagoides demidoff | reverse complement strand
ATTAGAAAAATATGCTGGGTTTTATTGAATGCTTTTTCTACATCTATGGAAAGGATCATATGGTCTTTGTTTTTGCTTCTGTTGATATGGTGAATTACGTTTATGGACTTGCGTATGTTAAACCAGCCTTGCATCCCTGGGGTGAAACCTACTTGATTATGATGAATGATTTTTTTAATGAAGTTGGGTTTTCTTTACTATAAGTGAGTGACAATAAATAATACTATGGGTTGAGCACAGTGGCTCATGCCTGCAATCCTAGCACTCTGGGCGGCTGAGGCAGGACAACTGCTTGAGGCCAGGAGTCGGAGACCAGACAGAGCAAGAATAAGAACCTATCTCTGTTAAAAATAGAAAAACTATCCAGATGTCATGATGAGAGCTTATAGTCCCAGCTACTTGGGAGGCTGAGGCAGGAGAATTACTTAAGCCCAGGAGTTTGAGGTTTAGTGAGCTATGATGGCACCTGCAGTGACACAGGGAGACTCTGTCTCAAAAAAAAAGAAATACTATGACTATTGCTATGGGCGGGTGCTTTTGCCATGGTTCATGCTGAAATGCCAGAGCTTTACCTATCCTCATTTTTGCCCCATCAGTGCAAATGTTAATCATGGCCAAGAAAAAAAAAGTAGCATTTTGGTATGATTACAAAATTTTTTTGACTTCAAGGATCTCCTGAAAGTGTCTTGGGGTCTCCAGAGCCCGTAGGCCACATTTTGGAGACTACATAACATGTATAGCAAGACATTCATGGTAAGGTGTAAGTGGTGGGTAAACTGGTGTTCACTGGCTTTGTCTTCGAATTTTTCTATACGTTTGAAAATTTTCATAGTGAAATGTTGAGGGAAAAGTATTGGGGGAGTTACTTACTTATTAATTAGGGGGAGCTCACTCTATGTTGCCTGAGCTGAGGGAGCAAACCTGCAGCCCTGGGCCGTAATACCCATATTCTGACTCTGGGCTATTTGTCCAGCCTCCTCTCTAGTCCTCTAACCACACCACACACTTGATGATCTGCAAATCCTGAACAGCTTAAACACACCCTGGTCTTTCCTGCCTTTATGCCTTTTCACATGCTATTCCCCAAGCCAGAATACTATTCCCTCTCCCTTCACCCCTCTTTGTCCTCCAGGAAAAATTTAATTTAGCCTTCAAGTTTGGGCTCCAATACTTCCTTAAGGAACCTCCCCTGCCTCCCCTCAGACTGATTTTATGGCTACTACCCCAGAGCCAGATTACAGAGCAGAGGAGTTGGGCATCCGCCCAGGACATCAACAAATACAAGATGCTAAAACATCAACAGAATAAATTAGACAGATGATGCCGGTTAACCTACGGTCCCACAGTCAACTCTTCATAGAACAGGCGACATGCAAATTAATAATGGCTGTTGAAATCAACAGTCTTCTAAGATGGAATCATTCTATTTCCTCACTGGCCCATTTCCCGTGGGTATTTTTGCCCTGGACATGACAGGTTGCTCCAAACAACCACAGGTCATTTCTTAGACAGTTGCCTGAAGTCATAGTTGGAACCTGCAAAAACTCTTAAACCAAATGATGCATGGGAGGAAAGCAATTACTAGGAATGCACGGGTCATATTACTTTCTAAATCTTAAACTCTTTAATACATCTCCCCCAAAGTTGTCTGGTTTCAAAAGTAGTAATTCCAAAAAAGTTAAGCTGCTCCTGCATATTCAATGCCTGTCATAAATCTCTTATTTTGAGCAAGCAAAAGGTAAATAAGTTTTCTTAATAGAGCATCCTTTTCTCTACACCAAAACTGAATTATACATTGAACTTATTTTTAAGGGGTATCAGTTTGAAGAATGTCCAATTATGTGTCTGCCTAGGAAACCCCTGTGGGTTTGTGGTCCTCTAACCCTCTCTGACTTTACTCACTCTTCCATCGCAGGCTGATCTTACTGCAACTTAATTGCTTGGATTTCTGTCTCCACATTTCGATGACAAGCTCCTTGAAGGCAGAGACCATCTGTTCATCTTTCTAATCCAGGGCCCAGATGAGTGCTTGGCACATAGGATGAGCTCAGCAATGGTTTGCTAATTAAGTCAATACGGGCCGGGATGGTGGGTGAAGCTCTGGTACGTTTTAAAATTTAGACATCCATGACACAAATTCCACACGTAACACCCGCATTGCTAAGAGGAGCAGGGCTCTCTAGGAGAACGCTCAGCTCCTTTGGTGATCTGCTTAATCAATCATGTGTTTATTGAATGACAAACACCAGCAACTCAGCAGCTTCAGACCTGAATGCTGGGGAATACAGAACAAAACAAGGTCCCTGCCCTTCTGGGGTGAATAATGCAAACTCTGCAGACACACGTGAAACAATTCAAGAAAGATTACACTGTGGCGGTCCATAAAACAAAAGCTGCCAGATGCCCTCCAGGGGACTGAGAATTTGAATGCAGGATGCTGAAGAAACCTGTTCCTCCCTTTATTATACAACAATTGAATACAGACAATGGAGTTAGGGAAGGAGGCCTGGATTTCTAAGTATAACTCCTAGGCCATGCATTATGTGACGGAAAAAAATCAAGTTGAGTGGAAAGAATTCTGAAAGGCCTCTATAAATGTGCAATATATCCAAACATCCATTCATGAATGAGCAAATTCTTGAATCTTTTTCTAACTAGCCCATGAGCCCGTTGTTTTTCATATCCCAAGGTTAACTGACCACTCACCACACCCAGAAGAAATTCACAATAATACCCATTATCTATTGAGTCACTTTATATCTGTTATCTCTTTTAATCTTCATATACTTCAAAGCGTTTAACCCTTAGACCTGGCAACTGAGAACCCTTCTCTGCATTCCCCACCTCTCAGCCCCACTCCAGCTCTCCTCAAGCTATGCACTTCCCTCAGGGCAAGAGGCCAGAGACTGCACCCCCAACTTCTAGCACAGCTGTCAGATGGAGCCAGAGAAGAATGCCCAGTTAAATTTGAATTTCAGATAAACGGTGAATCATATTTTTTAGTGTATGTCCCATATTTAGCATCAGTATGTTTAGGAATAGCCAATCTCTACCCATCCTCCATGATGGGGCCAAATACCAGCACCCCACTCCCTCCTTTGCCCCCCACCCCTGTCCTAAGGTAGAAGTGATCCCCTCCTGCTCTGAGCACTTATTACACCTCATCTATATCTCTCCTGCCTGGCTTTTCCTTCTCTGTCTCACAGCACAGGGCATGTCTCACCTTCTCTGCCAGACAAAAGCTCTGCCCCCACGGAGGTTTTACAAGGGTGCCCTCTAATCACAGATCCTTCCACCAAGGTGTGTGAGCTTTCCCCATTAAAACCTAGACCTCAGTCACATGCTCAGATTCACATCAAGCTGGGGTGAGGTCTGCGCATGGAGAAACTGTGACCCAGTCTCCCTTGGTGTCACTGAGTCGATGAGGAGCCCTTGCAGGTCTCTCCTTCCTTCCCCTGTGCAGGATGGCTTGAAAACACGGCGTCACCGAGGAAATGAGGCACATCCCGGTAGCAATTTCTTTCTCTCTCTTCCCCTCATTCCAAAAGAAATTAATTCTCATGCAGGAACACCTACTCCATATCTGTCCCTTCTTTTTCTCTAAAACTGTCAAAAATCAAAATATTTAAGTCAACAAGAATCTTGACAGTGTTTGGATGCTGGAGTACCTACAAATCAATAAGGAAAAAGCAAAACAGCCCCACTGAATCAGGTCACAAACTATTCCATTCACAAGCGTACAAATACTCCGAAGGGCAGCTAAGGAAAGTTCAGCCTCATTACCATCCCAATAAATGGCAATAACTTTTCCTTTAAACCAGCAGAAAAATATCAGAACAGGGAAGATGTGGTTTTGACTCCTGTGCATTGAAACAGGCACTCTCGTGTGCTGCTACAGAAAGTGCGAACTAGAATAACATCTCGGGAGAGAAGTTCGTCAGTTTGCATCCAGGGCCTTGGAAACATTCCTATTTTCTGACCTAACAATTCCGTTTGTAAAAATTTCTCACGAGAACACATCAGATGAGCACTCAAGCATTTTTCAGTGCTGCACTACTTTAAAAAAAAGCAAAAAAAAAAAAAAACCACAAAAAAATGTGTGAAACAAATCTATGCCTAACAATATGGGGCATGATTCAATCAAGTTTCGACTAAGGGATACGGAAAAAATTAGAGTGCTCATTCGAAATCAGGTTTTCAAAAGAGTACTCCTGCCGTAATAAAATTCTCGTATTCGTGGAGATAAGCTAGGTCACACAGCAGTAACAACTTCAAACAACAAAAACATGACTCTCGCTTACATGACACTTCAAAATGATATTAAACAGAGAGGGATGGGAGAAGGCTCTTCTGAAACAATTACCCAGGCAAACACATCACGACCTTCTCAGTTGCCTCAGCCAGAAAAGACAGCCCTGGACAGACCTGCACAGCCCAGAGGTGACATGCCTCACTTTGGCTCACAGCACGATGGCCAGAACTAATCTCATAGCGTCTCTTACCTGCAAAGCAAGTGAAAAAAAAAAAATGTAATCCTACTATGCACCCAGGATGAAAACTGAGTCAGATCCAAGGGAATGCTGAAGTTTCTACTCCTCTAATTATGATAGAATACTAAGTAACAAGGATGGAATCCAAAATGGCACATCCTGAGCAACTCAACTTTAGAAAAGGATATGTGATACTTTCACATTTGTGTGTACCCATGAAGGAAATCCAGTAGAACAATACAGGGCCCTGGGTTGTAAAATCATGAATGGTTCTTCTTTAAACATTTCGAATTTTCTCAATTTTCTGCAAAGAATGTATTAACTTCTATAATAAAGGGAAGACAAGTTGTATGTTTTGGTATTAATTATGATATCCTGTGTTTTCTTGCCTTTGGAAGACAAATTTTTCTCCTTCTTAGTTCAGCGAATTCCAAGACAGTCTGCCCTCAGTGCTGCTACAAGACGTTCAGAGGTACCTGGTCACTTGCTGTGGACTCAGCTCCATCCATAAAATGGGACTAGTATTACTTGCTCTTCTTCTACCCCTAAGAGGCTATAGGAGAACTAACCGATAAGTGTTCATTTAAAGATATTTGCATCTGGGGAAAAAATGTGCTCATTAGACACAAGCCATTGTGATACTTCCCTCAGAAGAGGTAATTAAACTGTGCCACTCTACATAAGAGATTAGATAATATCTGGTCTCCATTTAGCCAAAAGATATGCTCAGTTCCTTTGATTATTCCCTGTGGAAATATAAAGCTTCCCAGACAGTTCACACTTAGAGGAGAAAAGCTCAGAATATTCATTCTCAAGTGATTGGATTTTATTCTTGGTTACCAAGTTCACTCTTGATAGCTCTGAGTCTACCTTGGCTAATGCGGGCTCTAGAAGTTTTGCCTTTCTCTGAATCCTCATTATTCATATAATGCATAGCAGACAACCAATCCTGAATTATTGAACACCTTGCTTGTTTCAAATACCAATTTCCAGGGCCAGGATTTACTTCCCTAGGAAGACAGGAAGCCTCCTAAATCCTCTTTTTGTACTGCCTTGCAATCTAGCTTGGCGCCCCTTGATAAATACTTGCAGATTTGACCTGCACCCTTTAGGAGAAAGGTAAGTTAGAGGTGTGAGCCTGCTCCCTTACCCAAAACACACCTGCTGCAATGATTGCCTTTATGCTCTCCCTAGGCATTCAAAGGCTATAGGCCAACAGACAAAATCCAGCTAAAGAGACACACTGATTAGAAGTAGGAGTAGAATAGGCTTTGACCCTCATGAGCCAAATTGAGATTATTAAAAAAAAAAAATTGCAGGCTCTATCCTTTCAAGGAGAAAAGACATACTTTTAAAAGGCTGTCTTTTAAAAGTCAGGTCATCTACCATCTTTCAGTGAACGGTAAAACAAAAATGTAACTGTAGGACATCCCAGTGCTTTGGGAACAGAAGGAATACTTGTATTGGGGATTTTTTTTTTTTATTTTTCATTATGCCCCACTAGCCAAAGGTCCCTACTGAGGTGAGGAGAAATTAATTAATGGCAACATCACCATTACAGCATCGTTTAACAAATTGCTAATAGGACAGGGAAAGAGAAGAGAAATGAAGAAGGGGGGTTGGCTTATCACCAAACAGATGAAGTTTTAATTAATGGTGTCTTGTGATGTCACTTCTTCTGAAACAAAGTAAGAATGACCTCTTGGCCAGCAACTGATCCAAGGCCACATTCACTGCACAACCATAGTACCTGCTCTAGCCATATGGTCCCTGAGTTGAAGGGGAACAGTGGAGAAAAATGCTAAGGTGACAGGGACACTGCAAGCCTCACAAGGTACCATCTTCACAGGCCCAGGGATGCAGCGCAGGGTGGAGGGTGGGCCTCATGGGGTAACAGTGTGCAGCTTTATTAATGCGTTCCTCTTGGCCTTGGGTTGTGCAAAATCATGCATTTTTGACACAAAAACTATAGCACTACATTTAAAATGATTACCAACCCCCTTTGACTTCTTAGCTACAAGTACAGGATTGAATCATACCATTTGGCTCTGTGATTTATGGTATCATAAATCACATGGTGTTTTTAGTCAAGTGGTGTCTGTCAGAGCACTAAGAGACCAGAGCAACCGGCGTCTTAGCAAGAGATAAAGACAAGACTGTTTATAAAGATATTTTGGAGTAAACAGCTTATTAGGCCTGGAGGAAATCGCCCTGGTCATAACAAATCTTTCGACATTCCTCTCTGAAATGCTGGGGTGAGGGTGACAGCTGTTATTGGTCCTCCTCCATCACTATCCCACCCCTCTCCCTGACCAGCTCACACCATCCATCACCTCCTCCCTCGATAGGGGCGCAGATAGTGCCACTTATAAAATCAACATCACTCTGGTTTTGCCTGGCATGAATTATAACTTCTTAAAGGCAGAAGGGAAGGTGGTAAAAGGGAGAATTGATTTATGCTGCCCATGCCTTCCTGGCACTGTACATGGGTTTGGATAGATTGTGGGGAAGAAATTACAAGTTCAGGGAATAAGTTAATCAAGTAGACATCTTTTGAACCATTGTATAGCCTTACATGAACTATTATTCAACACTCCAGGCCTCTCCCACCCCATGTTGCTTCCTTTGTTTCTAGTCTACATTATGCCAACATCTACATTGCAATAATCATCTATATTCCAACAACTTACTTCTGGGCCTCTGTAACAGCTGGCTTCATCCTAATTTTAAGAATCCCAATAAAGTTTGCTTATCATGTATGTTAGGGCTGCCATAATAAAATACCATAGACGGTGGGGTGGGGGCATGTTAAACAGAAATTTATTCTCTCATAGATCTGGAAGCTGGAAGTTCAAGATCAAGGTGTCAGCAGGGTCGGTTTTCTCATAGGCCTCTACGCTTGGCTTGCAGATGGCCGTCTTCTCCCTGTGTCCTCCCAAGGTTGTCCTTCTGTGCATGTCTGTGTCCTCATTCCCTCTTCTTACAAGGACATCAGTCAGATTGAATTAAGGCCCACACATATGACTTCATTTCTCCTTTAATTTTTTTCTTTCCCCATCTCCAAATATAACTACATTCTGAGGTATTGGCGGGGGCGGGGGAGGGTTCTGGCTTCCACATGTGAATTTTGCAGGGGACACAATCCACAACACTTGTTCCTCCCCTGGTATCAGCAGGTCAACATTTACATATATAAGTGTGCACATACACACATATACACACACACATTCATGCACTTTAGATTTTCCTCTAACTTGCTCAGAAATTCCAATTCCAGCTACTGTATTATGAGCTAGGGAGGAAAGAACTCAGTTTCTTGTGGCTCTAAAACCATCTCCCCAGGGTAAACCCAATATCTTCCGGTAAATGCTCAGTTTTACAGGTGTCTCCTCTTTCTCAAGGACTCATCCTTTCCCCCTCCCCAGCGGCAGAGGGAAGCACCGGTGTCCCGACAGTGATATCCTCAGGTCATGCTCTCTCTGGTTGCCATGTCTCCTGTCTGCATCCTGCCTCAGCCTCTATCCATACTTTTGTTGCTGTTAGTATGGCTGAAGACAGTATGACTCGGAGTCTCCGCTCCTGGCAGGAGCACCACAGGTCATGGCTCCAGTGACCACCACCTTCCTGCCTCGCTGGCACCCACATCTGCTCTCCCTGGGCCCACAGGAATCCTGGAGGACCAGCGGCAGCTCCTGTTGATCCCAACTCCAGCAGTCGCCTTTCAGCCCTCTCCCCTAGGAAGCTGCTACCCTTCCACTGGTGACGTCCCCCAGGAGGCTCACGGAGCCACCTCTCAGCTGTGGTCCACACCCCACACTGAGTCACAGCATGGCAAAAGCACAGAACCACAGCACAAGGCTCCCTGGACCTACATAGCACATCCCCTTTTCTTCTCTGTGGGGTGGCCCCACCTCAGCCTGGGGCACCATGGTAGGAGAATTCCTTTCAATTCTGAATACCAAGTGGGAATCCAGCCCCTCTGGGCCAGCTTCCCTCAGGTTGTGTGAGATGTGTTCACCACCTAACTCACACATCCCCCTTCACCAAGTGGCTGCATCTCCAAGGAGAAAACTAGAACACACCTGTTACCACTCCCTTTCCCCCTCCTCTCTCTCTTTCTCTCTCTCTCACACACATATTCTCATACATACCTTATCTCTCACACACACATTCTCTCTCACACACATCCTCTCTCACACACACATTCTCTCTCACACATATCCTCTGTCACACACACATTCTCCCACACACACATTCTCCCTCACACACATTCACTCTCACATACATTTTCTCTCTCACACACATTCTCCCTTACATACATTCTCCCTCATACATATTCACTCTCACACACATTCTCTCTCACACATATCCTCTGTCACACACACATTCTCCCACACACATTCTCCCTCATACACATTCTCCCTCACACACATTCACTCTCAGATACATTCTCTCTCACACACACATTCTCCCTTACATACATGCTCCCTCATACACATTCACTCTCACACACATTCTCTCACACACACACATCCTCCCTCACACACACATTCTCCCTCACACACACATTCTCTCTCACACAGACATTCTCTCTCACACACATATTCTCTGTCTCACACACACATTCTCTGTCTCACATACACATTCTCCCTCACACACACATTCTCTCTCACACAAACATTCTCCCTCACACACATTCTCCCTCACACCTACATTCTCCCTCACACACACATTCTCCCTCACACCTACATTCTCCCTCACACACACATTCTCCCTCACACACATTCTCCTTCACACACATTCTCCCTCACACACATTCACTCTCACATACATTCTCTCTCACACACACATTCTCCCTTACATACATTCTCTCTCACACACACATTCTCCCTTACACACATTCTCTCTCACACACACATTCCCCCTTACACACATTCTCCCTCACACACATTCTCACACACACACACATTATCTGTCACACACACTTTCTCCCCACCCCTCACCCTAGTTCTTCCTCCTCAACTGGAAGGGTTTTCTATTTCCAGCAGTAAGGAAAATTTCCTTATGTCAGATTCTCTCCTCTCCACATCATGGTTTAAAATAATAACACTCTATGCTCAGACCCCCAAGGTCTAATCTTTATAGGCAGATGGAAGCTTTTTAGAATTTAAGAAACACTTTTTTTTCCTTAGCAAAGCATGCATTTGAAGACTCTCTCACTTTGCACATAACAATTCTAACAAGAAATCCGAAGCTAAGCCAAGACTTTATTCTGGGTGGTCTCCCCTCTCCCACCTCCTAAAATGATGAATTCGGTGCCAGGACAACCTGATGTCAAGGTACCCAAGTGCACTATACAGTTCCTGCTGCAACTGTGAAACAAAAATTCTAGCACATCCCCCCAAATAGGTCAATTTGTAAGGGCATTTAATTTATCTAGTTAGTATTATTTTCCTTAAATAGGCAATTGGGGAGGCAATAGTAAAAAATCACCAAAACCTTGCATTAGAATTTAGTGGTTAGAACTTTTTTCAGTTTCCTAACATGAAAACTTGGGCATCCTAAGAGCCAAGGCAACAACAATGACAGCAAGTGTCTCCCCAGGACTTGTAAGAGACCACTCCCCTTACTGCTTACTTTCGTATCTCATTTGAAATCTAAAGGATATGAAAACTAGCAGCAGAAAACCCTCAGAAATTTTTCAGTACAAAAGATTGTCTAGTGCCCTGATAATCACATTAAAACAGAAAATCTGAATTAGAGGGAAATCAAATGGAAACTCGAGTCAGACTGCTGGCTTCACATCCTGCTCTCCCTTTTCCTCTGTAATTCCAACCAATTTGCTAAATCTCTCTCTGTCTGTTTCATCATCTATAAAATGGGGTTTGTAAAAGGGCCTACAGGATGTTACTGAGAAGCTTAGAAAAGTTAATCCATGTAAAGTGCTAGGTCTATGCTTGACACATAGTAGACTCTTAGTAAATGTTGTAACTACTATCAGGTGTGGGAGAGTGGTCATTATGAATAATGTTAATAGCTAAGATTTATGAAGTGCTGATAATATGCCAGGCAATGTTATAATTTCCTTACATGTACAACAGTGGCTACAACTTATTATTATAAAAATATTTTTAAAGGCTTTTTTCCATGCCTTTGTATGTCTGGCCACCTCCACTTCCACTGGTAAAATTCTGACGAGGTTGACTTGGCATTTTCCCATATCCTCAGCTCATACACCTTAATTCATGGTTTGGGGGGAAAATACAGTAAGCCTGAGAGGGAAGGAGATTTATATTTGCAGTGGAGAGAACTCTGGCAGGAAAAAAAAAAAAGTAACTCCAAGAAAGCATGGCAGAAAAGAAATTTTTTGTTGGGATATAAAAACGGACTAAATAGAGTTTTTCGAGTACAGCTGTGAACAAGCCGAAGGCCAAGAATTTTTTTAAACTTTTTCTATTTCTTATGCTTATACTTCCCTCCTGGAATTTTCTTCAGAAACTATAGTAAACGCTAGAATTTCATACTAAGTTGGTCTGTGAACACCTCCTTTCCTTTGGAAGTCTAGGCTAAGACAGGCACGCATGGGGACCTGGTTTTATGTGGGGTGTGTACATTCTCTCATTTTAACTCCTCACAGCAGTTCTGGGAGTCAGATACTATTGTTATCTCTCATTTGAAAAGAAAACTAAAACTTCAAACTTGCCCATGGTCACGGAGAAAGTACCAGAGCCTGGGCCAGGCATGGTGGCTCACACCTGTAATCTTAGGAGTTCCAGATCAGCCTGAACAAAAGTAAGATCGCCGTCTCTACTAAAAATAGAAAAACTGAGGCAGAAGGATCACTGAGCCCAAGAGTTTGAGGTTGCTGTGAGCTATGGTGATGCCATGGCACTCTACACAGGGTGGAAGTACCAAAATCTGAAAGGGAATCAAAGTGGTTTGACCTGGGAGCCTGCACACTGACCACTGTGCTGTATTAGTCAATTATCCCTTTAAGCCTGCTTCCTGATCATTCATGCTTCCTGAATTATCCTCTGAGATTTTTGTCTAAGGAAACTAATGCCAACTACCCTCCCATTATAAAAAAAATGTCTCCTGTCAATAAAAATAAAAGCCAAGCCAGGCACAGTGGTACAAACCTGTAGTCCCAGCTTCTTAGGAGAGACTCAGACAGGAAGATCCTTGAGCTCAAGAGCTGGAGTGTGCAACACTGTGATTGCACCTGCCAAAGCCCCGGCAGTCTAGCCTAAGCAACATAGCAAGACCTCCTCTCTCAAAGTAAATAAATAAAAATAAAAGTCCAAGTTTATATATTTGTGTGTGTGTACCTTTCATTTTAAACATTCACATTGTTTAAAATTTAACAGGTCCAAATAGTGTACATCAAAGTCTCCCACCTAACCTTGCCCCTTCAACCATCTGTTTCTCCTTCCTCCAGGCAAACAATGTTATCTACTTCTATTGTATATTTTCAGATAAAAGCATTTACAAGCAAACGCGTTTTCTCTCTCTTCTTTTTTAAACATTAACACAATATACTCAATGTTGCGGGTTTTGTGTATTTCCATTTATGGAAGTCTCGGAGTTCATTCCATGATGGTGTAGAAGGATTGCCCTCCTTTTTTCATTTTATAGATTAAACTAAGCCATTAAGATGTACCAACATTTATTTACTAAGTTCCCTAAGTGTTGACCAAATCGAATATTTCTTAATGTGTGCTTGTGTAAATGATGTGAAAATAAATACCTTGTACTAAAATCATTTTGCACATGCTAATATACTCATAATGCAAATGCCTGGATTCAGAAAGGCCATATACGTGCGTATTTTTAAATAGATGCTCCAAAATTGCCCTACATAGTTATTTTTAACAAAGTGTATGCCTACCAACCATGTATGAGGTTGTTTATTTTCCCACACCCTTTCCAACACGGTGGATTATTAAACTTTTTGGTCTTTGCCCATCTGATAGATGAAAATGGAAAATCTATTTCTCCTCTCGCCTGAGGGTACGTGAGTTTAAACTATAACTTGCTGCCTACAAACCCCTCTATTCATTCATTTAAATAGTATAAAGCATTTGCCACATAGAAGGTTCTGTCGTGGGTATCTTTTTGCCCTATAAAGCAAAACTCTCCAAAATTTTATGTGACTTAAGATTCTTTTAGATGGCTGGGATTTCAGTAACTCCTCACATCTTCATTGTGAAATAAGAGAATAATTATTGAGGGTTTAGAAGAACAAATGAAATATTTCTGCCCCAATTCTCCACCTAACCCCTACTCGGCTTCAAGTTGGGACCAATTAAGAGACTCAGAGTCTGCCAGATGGAGATCAAAATATCTGCTTTATTTCTGATAAAGCTGATTGGAGTCTGAAGCTTAGGCCTAGAAACAGATGGGTTTCCTAATATCTGCCCCCACCACAAGAGAAAACCATTATTAAACCCACACACCCAGTCACAGGGAAGCAAGATCCTCGGCAACAATGACCACTTACTACAGGGCCTCAGAGGAGAGTGGGTTTCTTTTTTTTCTTGAGAGTGGGTTTCTTGAGAATAGTCACACTCAAAGGGAACCTGCAGAAGGGGCTACCCAGCCCTGCCACTGGGAGGCTGCAAGATGGATAGAGACAGAGGCCAGAAGTGCCCTTTCTCTTTTCTTTCCAGAGGCAAGGAGCATCTATTTAAAAGGAGGTTCTCACCCACCCTCTATGCAAATGTAAGGAAAGGAGGTAGAAATACTCATAGTTTAACCTTAAGGAATAAATTTATAAATAAAATAGGATCTTTCTGGAAGGACAAAGAAAGTACAAATGCCAGGAGCATAAAGAATGCATTTACTCATTCATTCAGAAAACAGTGATTCAGGATCTGCTTTGTGCCCGGCCTGCCCTAAGAACTGGTTCTACGAAGATCATAAAAATCACACCTCACCTTCTATAGAATTGATACTGTGGAGACAACCACATAAACAAATCTTCCTTACACCAACTCTAACTGAAGCATAGCAAAAGGACCAGAGAAGGCTTTGCAGAGAAGGGACCTTGAACAGCACTAGGAAGATAGAGTCAGGCAGTGCTTACACTTGTGCATAATGTTCATTTGTAGACAGGATTTAAGGACAAGCCATGAGGGAAAGATCAGATCGGAAAACACACACACACACACACACAAATTGCAGAAGTAGAAAAGAGAGCCGGTTGTGATTGGGGCACAGAAAATACTTCTTCATGGATGGAGACCTGTGCAAACGGCAGGAAGGAACAGGTGACCTAAGATGGGCCTGGGAGGGTGGCACCTATGGCTCAAAGGAGTAGGGGACCGGCCCCATATGCTGGAGGTGGCAGGTTCACACCCGGCCCCAGCCAAAAACTACAAAAAAAAAAAAAAAAGGTGGGCCTGGGAAAGTATTCTGGGCCAAATTGAAAAGCTTGATCCCAAGGCAAGGTGGAGCCTTTAATGCTATTTAAGCAAACTTTATATGATCTTATCTATTTTGTGAAGAACAGTCTGGCAGCAAATGAGGAGGATAGACTGGAGAGATAGAGGGAAATAGAAACTGAAGGCAGGAGTTAGCATGCTAGTTCAGGAGAAAGAGATTAATGAACAAAATTAGCACAAAAATAATGAAAAGCCAAGAGATTCAGCAGCCATTTCACAAGCAGGTTGGTCAAGATGCGGTAGTTGACTAGACCCAGGAGGGGAGTGAGAAGGAAGGAGGAGCTGTTTGAAGGGGGGGACAGAACTGAGACTGGGAACAAAAAGGAACAGATTTGTGGGGAGAAGAAAATGAATTCAGTCTGGAGCCTGTTGTGGTAGAGTTACCTGAAGGTACATACTAGGATGTGTCCAGCAGGTGCCTGGAAATAAGACCCTGAGCTCAGGAGACCAGTGGTGGGTGCAGACAGACACGGGGGCTATTGGTGTAGGACTGCAGGGGAAGCTGAGAGGAGATCAGGGTAGCAACCAAGCCTGGGGTGTGGGAATCGCATGGTGTAGAAGAGCCAAGGGGGCCAGGGGTATCTGGAACAAAGAGGAAGCCACAGAGGAAATTTGCCTGAGGAGGTAGGGGAGCTCAGGAAGAGGAAGAATCCTTAACTAGCTGTAGAGGGGAAAAAATCCTTGCCCCTCCTCACTGCTCACGGTCTTCAGAACGTTTTTTTGTTGTTTAGCAGGCCCCAGCTGGGTTTGAACCCATCAGCTTCAGTGCGCAGGGCTGGTGCTCTAACCATGGAGCCCACCTTCAGAATGCTTAGGCAGTTTTCTCATCCGTTACATTTCTCCTCTGTAACTGCCTGGAAAAGTAGGAGACAGAGAGAGAAAAATAAGGACAATTACTGAAAAGAGAGCTATAGCTCCTTCCTGCTTATGTTTCTGGAAGAAGTTTCCCCAAAATCGAGCATGAGAGAGCACAAGGTGTTTTTAGGAACACTCACCCCACAGAACCTTGCCAAAGCCCTGCGTTTACGAACATCGGAGGGAAATCTAACCTTTTTGTCTGGGGGTTTCTTACCTGTTAAGTCTGCTCTATCTAACAGCAACCCCTGCCAGAATCCTTCTTGCCTACGCCATCTGCTCCTGTCAACAACCTGGCCACCCTCTATGCTCTCTTTTCTTTGGACATCAGATCTCGGCACGAGCTAATCCTGGTGCCTGGGACATCCTTGTTCCTTTCATAAAATTTCTGCAGATTTCTTTAAAGTCATGCTTAAGTCTTGCGCCACCTCTGAAGCCTTCCTTCATTCTCTGATTACACTGCTCGCATCCACTATCCTTGGACTCTGGACTTGTACAAACTGGTTGTTTGTTTGTTTTACAGAAATCATGTCGTTTGTTGTAAATAATGAGGGGACACCAAAGCTCTGCCTCTGAGTATCAATAATTAATTTAATTCATTCAATGGACCAGTATTTCTTGAGCACTGACTTGTTCCACGCCAAGCACGGTACTACATGACTGAGATTTTTAAATACATGAAAGCAAAGAGAAAGTATTCTTTATATGGCCAAGAATCAAACTTGGACCTTTTTATGGAATGGAGAATTTACATGGGAACTATTCTCACTGCCACGTTTGCTAGATTTTGCTAAAGTAGATTATCCTCCACTCTGCCGTCTACACTGTATAAAGAAGAAAGAACAAAATCTGAAATAATTGTGTTGACTTGGGAGCACCATTTTGGACATCCTGTTTTAAAAGAATAGCTTTTCATGTTTTTAATTAGAAAAACCATATGTTTCTTGTGAAAAATTGGATAAAAGTAGTTTCTACTCACCCATGGTCATACCATCCCCAAAGCGATCACTCCTAACATTCATGTATCTCTTTCCAAGCTTTAACTATCCATGTTTAGGGAGTTTTACCTTAATAAACATGTAATATATTGAACATAAAATTTTATAGCTTGCTCTTTTACAAGTTACCATGATAGCATAAACATTTTTTTAGTAATCATTCCTTGCTGTCTTTTCAGGTTGACCTGAAACTTCTCCTCTCTCTTTGCCTCCCCTGTCTTCTCCACACAACCCTATAAGTAGGTCCTCTCCATTTCCCGGACCTCTATGGCCCCCCTCCCACACCTCTCAGGGGAGCAGAGTTCACATGACCCTCTGCTGTGACTGGAGGGGCTTGAAAGAGCAAAAAAGTGGTAGACACGCAGCAAATGCCTGAGGCAGCGTAAAATTATCAGGATGGATTAAAGGACAGGCACATCCTTACTTCTATAGAGAGCAGTTGCAAGTTCAAGGAAGTGGAGTATGGCAACAGAAGGTTCCAGACACTGAGGAAGAAGAAGAAATTCTAGAAAATGGAAAGAAATCTTCTGGGTGGCAACCGTGGCTCAAAGAGTAGGGCACCAGCCCCGTATACCAGGGGTGGTGGGTTCAATCCCAACCCTGGTCAAAAACTGGGGAAAAAAAAAAAAAGAGAAAGAAATCTCCAAAGGTTGGGAGGATGGAACTTGATGTCTAATATCCTCTGACTAATGGGAGTGTCCGTTCTCCCAGGTCACAGGCAGAAGGTAGCAAGAGCTTCCTGGTAACCCCCCAGCAAGATGACAGGAGCCTCTCTCTGAAGGTGTATCCTGACTACATGAAGCTGGCTATGATACACATATGCCCCTTCTCAAACATCCACAGGTTTCTATCTTTCCATTTCCAGAGAATCCCTGGGGACAAACCCTGTGAGGCAGAAATGGGGCCTTTCTTGTGGGTTAAATTTGTAATACAGAATGTTCCCCAGGACTACCAGTGCCCAGGGAGGGAAGGTACATCCCTGCTGCCTGTTCAGGACATGGTCTCCCCTTCATGCACCCAGAAAAGGTGTAGACTGCTTTTTAGAAATGTGAAAGATAATTTTCCCTCCACAGAAAGGGGCAATTCGCCACATGTTCTCCCTTAACCTTCAATGCAGTCACTCCCCACCTGGTCTACACACTGGAATCTCTTGAGCATCTTCCAAAGTTACCAGTGCCTGTGTTTCTCCCCCTCATCAATGACCTCCCTCACCTAGAGATTGTGATTTAATACATTTTGGGAGTGGCCTGGGTTTAAAAGTTCATAAAAGATGCCCAAGTATACAATAGATAAGTTTCAGAACCATTGGTCCCCAGAAATTTCTTCTCCTTATGGGTGGTCTATTGCCGTGCTCAAGACAGCCCATCTCCACAATGCTAATCTGATATGTTCTGGAAAAGTTATCAGGAATATTTTCAAAATAAGGGAAAATGAATGTGAAACAATACAAGCAAAGTATGTGAACTATAGAATGTAAATGTGTCTGCTCTAAGACCTAGGCTTTTTTCTGGACAGGTAAACAACATCAAGATGTAAACACCAGATAAGAGAGGTTTTCCTTTTTAGATTTTTTTTCTTTTTTGAGATAGAATTTCACTTTGTTGCCCTCTGTTGAGTGCTGTGGGGTCATCGCTCACAGCAACCACAAACTCTTGGGTTCAAGCAATTCTCTTGCCTCAGTCTCCCAAGTAGCTAAGACTACAGGCACCCACCACAACACCTGGCTATTTTTAGAAATGGGTTCTCACTCTTGCTCAGGCTGGTCACAAACTCCTGAGCTCAGGCAATCTACCTGCCTCAGCCTCCCAGAGTGCTAGGATTATAGGATGAGCCATTAAGCCCACCCCCTAAAATCTTTTTTTTTAATTTTAATTTCAGATTAATATGAGAATACATATAATTAGGTTACAGTGTTTCGGGGAGTTTTTTTTTTTTTCTTTTTTTGAGACAGAATCTCACTTTATCAACTTTGGTGGAGTGCTATGGCATCATAGCTCGCAGGAACCTCAAACTCTTGGGCTCAAGAGATCCTCTTGCCTCAGCCTCCCCAGTGGCTGGGACTACAGGTGCCCATCACCATGCCCGGCTATTTTTTAGAAACAGGTCTTGCTCTTGCTCAGGCTGGTCACAAACTCCTGAGCTCAGGCAATCCACCTGCCTCATCCTCCCAGGGTGCTAGGATTACAAGCATGAGCCACTGTGCCCAAGTTTTCCTTTTTGGAGACAGAGAGTCTTGCTTTGTTGCCTGGAATAGAGCACCATGGACTTACCCTAGCTCATAGCAACCTCAAACTCCTGGGCTCAAGCGATCCTCCTGCCTCAGCCTCCCAAGTAGCTGGGACAACCAGCATACACTACAACGCCTGGCTATTTTTCTATTTTGGGTAGAGACAGGGTCTCACTCTTACTCAGGCTGATCTTGATCTCCTGAACTCAAGCAATACTCTCACTTTAGCTAGCATTATAGGCGTGAGCACTTCATCCAGCCAGATAAATTAAGTTTTATGCCATCTCTATACATGGGACGGATTATGTGTTTATATATGCATATGCTCATAGGTATTTAGCCTAAAAGTGATGTGTTCAAACTAGAATATCTTTCTCTCTTCTTCTCTAACCTTCATCCACATTGAGTTTAAGCAACTCAAGAGCACATACTGTATCTTGAATGTGTCACTGTGTGACATTTTAAAGATAAATTTTACACCCAGTGAGTTCCCAGTAAATAAATGTTCTTTAACATTCCTATTGCTGCTGGTTCTTCTGCAGCTGGCTAATGGGCCAAGGAACAGCCACAGGTCCTGAGTGACAAGGCATTCCTCCTGGAAGCACAGCCTGGGGTCCTCTTGGAGGTATGAAGCATGATCTCTTCCCAATTAGAACATCTCAGATGAAGACTACCACCTGTTCCCCAGGGAGGACAGTGACCACTAGAGAGCTAAAAGCAGTGAGCTCTTCTCACAGCCTCCCACTCCACTGGCCTTTGGATAGGAAAATAGTTATTTTTATCATTTCAAACAGGAAGCTGCCTCAAGCCAGAAGAGGTTCTACAAGCATCCTCGAGAGACCTGGACCACAGGGTGAGCTGGTCCTCAGAGCCCCTGGCTGATGCAATCTGAGGACATTCCCCAGAAGACAAACTCCTCACTTCTTAGTTTAGGAAAATAAATTAAAAGTTTGCGAAAACAATCCTACACATCACCCGATTTTGACTTCAGATACAAAAGACAGAGCCAGCCCAGGGTAGCTCAGCCCAGCAGCATTCGGCAAAGACCAGAGCCCATGAAACATGGACCCCAGTGCTGGAGTCTGTGTCAGCGGATACCATCACCACCACTCACAAGGCAAACCCACGCACTCTTGCCCTCCGCCTTGCCTTTTCCTTTTTCAACCTTCTTTAAAAGCTTTTCTTTCCCCGCTTATAGCAGAGTCCTTCATGGAGACTGTCTAACGATGCATTTAATTAGCAGAACACAGAATCCAATCTCAGCTGTGTTTTACCTCAGTGCGCTACAGGGGATCCTCCAGAACTCTTTATAAAAGAATAACTTAAAATGAATATTTAACGCACATAGCTTCACTTTGATCTTAAATAAAATAGATCATTTGACACACTTGGGGCTATCAGTTGGTGGGAGAGAGAATGGTTAAAAAAATGAAATCAATAACGAGACTCCAAAGCATCCCAAGTATAGTGGTATCATGATGCAGATTTCACCTGTGGCTTCATCTTCTAGGAGTAGGTCATTCTTGAAGCAGCATTTTTATATAGAAAAAAGCAATCGTCTGGCCAATCTGTTTCCTAACTTCTTCCTAACTGGCATTAGTAACCACACTATCTTCTGATGTCCTTGATCTGCATGACCCTGCTCTTTCCTGCTCCTCTTCCTAACTCTCAGTCCCTCTCTTCCCTGTCCTGCTCATGGGTACATCATTCTCAGGTGCTGGGCTCTTCAGGCTGGGTTCTCAGCCCTTTTCTCAGATGGTGTCCTTGATGACCACATACACTCCTACGATGCTAACTATTATCTGTTCAGTTAGATATGCCTTCCAGATGTATGTCTCTCACCTGGGTCCACATCCCGTTGTTTCCTGGACAAAGATTATCCTTCACAGAGATTCCTCAGACTCAACATGTACAAAATGAAATGGATCATTCTTGTTCCTAAATGCCCCTTCCATTTCTTATCTTGGAACTAGCACCATCCAGGGGTATCCAACCAATGGACCACAGGTTGCTTGCAGATTTTGTAAGGACTTTTTTGCTTATCTATAATGGCATAGGCTTTTTTTTTTGCTCATCAGCTTTCATCAGTGTCTGTGTATTTAAATGTGTGGCCTAAGACACTCTTCTTCCTCCAATGTGTGGCAGAGAAGAAAAAAGGTTGAACACCCCTGAATCCACCCAGCAATAAATTCAAATCCATCCTTAATCCTCCTGCTCACGCTCTATCACCAAATTGCCAGTCTTTGTCCCAGTTAAGAATTGTAGTTGGCTGCTAGGTGGAAACATATGGAAATCATAGTGGGTTCAACAAAAAACATTTCTCTTTTCTCACAGAAGTAGATAGACATCCAAGGTTGGTCTATTAGGCCTGCCGTGTCTTCAGGTCCCTGGACTCCTGCCTTTCTTCTCTGCCAACCTTGTTACAAAACTTCCATCCTGAAAAGCAAATCATGGTTACGAGATGGCTGGTCCCAAGTCTTAGGACAAAAAGAAAGATAAGGAAGGAAGAGGCAAGTAAGGCACTTCAAGCTAATTAAACCCCTTTCAACAGTTTTCTAGAAGCCCAGCCCATCATTTAGGTCATATCTCAGTAGCCACCCCTGCAAAGAAATCTGAGAGACTTAAGTTTTTAGCTAGGCCCTTTAAGCCTCCAAAAACATATAATGTCTATTCACAAAGAGAAAGTATAGAATGGCTATTAGTAAGGTAAGATAGGAATCAGTGGTACCATTCTACTTTCTTAATATACTTCAAATTCATGTCCTAACATACTCAGTTCAGACCTCCAGCATTTCTCCTGTGGATTACTTCAATCTCCTCCTAATCAGACACCTTGCCCACCACCTGGGCCCCTCTCAGCTGTTCTTCACACTGCCACCATAGCTATCTTGCCTGAATGAGAATACGATCTGGTCAGCTCTTACATAAAATCTTGCAGGAGTTCCCCTTTAGCCTTCCAGAGAAAGCCCAAATTTCTCTGCATGGTTTTAAGCCCTTCCTGATCTGGCTCCACAACACTTCGGAGCTTTCCCTCTTCTCTTCCCCAAGCACCAGGTACTCCCACCACTCTGTCATCCCAGAACATCTCAGTTCTCTCCTACCCTCCCATCCTTACAATTCCTATCACTCTGTATGCGAGACAGACCTTCCCACGTGTAACCAACAATTAAAGATCCAAGGAACTGCCCCACAGCAAGACCACCTGTTCATAGAGTGAAAAATAGTCAGCAAAATATGTTCTTTGTTACTCATAGAAATATCACTCTTTGAAACACAACAGGCCCACCTCCTCTGGCTCCAGAAATAATCTAAAGATGTACTATACTTGGGAGACCTAAATATGCCACCCAGATTATGAAGAATGGTTGAGTTGCAGGCAATTTAGAAGCAGATGCAAGAAAGCTCTCTGCCTTCCTTGTATTTACCTAAGAGTAAAAGGTAAGCTGCACTTCCTCCTACCAGGGGACACTAACGTTAACCACTGAAGACAACTGCGGACGCTTATCAGCATGGAAATGGTACCGGAATGTACGTGATCCAGCCTTACTCTTATCCGACAGTTACTTGCTTTCCTCCAAGTTGCCACCCCTAGAAATTCAAAGTCCCTTTTCTGTGTCTTGTCACTCCTTTAAAAATGTGCAGTTCTTTGTTGAAGATGTTATGTAAGCTGGAATTCAAAGCTGCTTCATGGAAAACCACTTATTTCCTGGGGATATGGGAAATACACATGTTAATAAACTTTGGTTTATTTCTGTCTTATTAACCTATCTTTTATCACAGGTCCATTCCAATGAAGAACCTATGAGGGTTGGAGGAAAAAAGTTGTTTTTCTTCCCCTACATGATCAAGGAAGAAAGACATGGGGGACTTTTACCCATCGCCTCCTCAATAGCCTGAATCATCAGTGAGCCCAGAATTCTACATGTCTAATGCAAGGAAGGAGAAAATGCAGCTTCTCACATGAGTACACATGGTCAGCTGGGACACCCCTATGTACATACAAGCAGACCACAGAAAAAGGGGACAATGATGAAAGAAAAAGCAGATAATAATGAAAGAGGAGCAATAGCATGGATGCATAGAATCTCCCGGAAAATATATTCAATAGTCGAGATTCCACCCTGAGAGGTGGGGCTTGTGGGCAAAGCAGAGAGAATCAAGAAGCTAGTTGAGGCTGATGTGATGTTGCATTTCCTATTTTTCTCAAAACCAAGCTGCTTCCCTGCAAATACAAGGGAAAAAAAATCACAGGGTTACCGCTGGGTAAACAAGGTGAAGGTAACACAAGGTGATGTGTTTATAATACCCTGAACACAGATCCTCTGGCTATTTGGAGACCCCTGTGGAAAATGGTACCCTAGGTCTATTTAGCCATCTGTCTACCGGCTCCTTCCTGGGAGCCTTCCACAGACCTTGTTCATGCCTGTTCGAAACTGTCCTTTCTACTCTAAATAAATGCTACTGGCAGGGAGCTGGCCTATCACCCCACCTGTTACTAACACTTGGCTGCTTTTTTCAGCACATGCATCTCCAGGAATGAAATTGGTAAATGAGTCACATGTCCTGGAGAGAAAAATATAAGGATTACCAAGGCTGTCCAATAACTGAAACTGCTAAGAACACACCTCAGTTGTCTGTCTGCTTATGTAACCATAGCTCTGTGCAAAAATTCTTTTTAGAGATGTCAGCAGGAAAAGACCCAAATCTTTGCAGATCTGGGTTTTTCAGAGATTCTTCTCTTTGACCAGTCACTGCTTCTCCACTTCGTACTCCTAAAAGGAAAACAATGCCATATTTTCAGCACAAATAATTAAAGAGAAATATAAGACAGGTCAAGAAAATGCCAAAATTCTTCTCCCCTGCAACCAAAAGCAATTTCTTAATGAAAAGCATGGGGTGAATTATGAAGGCAAATCAAAAGTTTTGGAGAAAAGGGAAGATGAGTCACAAGAAGCACCAGCTTCTGTGATAGTATCCTTTCTTGATATTTGCATAGCCTTTGTAGTTATGGGTTGCCGTAGTTGTCTGGTGTACCTAGAAAACTGGCTATCAAGACTGGAATACTTGAATATAACCTGGAATAAGGGTTATCCTCAAAACACCACCCAGAAGCATGCACAGAAGAGTGGGTGCAGCCCCAGAATTCCCCATCCCTTTCCTAGACCATTGCCAAGGTCTAAGAAAAGCTCAAACTGGCCGTGTTACAGCCTTGCACTCTTCTTGTTGCCTCTAGTTCTCTACTGTTCATTGGTAAATAACAAGGCAGGGAAGACCAGCACCTTTAAAGAGCACTGGTGGGTTAATGCATCAAAGGGAAGGAAAGATTTCTTTTGTAACCCATCATTCGGTTCATGGTTTGAGGTCCTATAGCAAAAGGCAGATGAATGAGAGAAAAATCACACAAATTTATTTATAAGTTTTATGTTATACAGGCCCCTTCATAAAGAAAAGGAGACCCAAAGAAACAGATACACCTGTATATTTATCACATTAACTCTGACGAAGAAATGAACAGTCATGGAGAAGTATGATTAGACAAAGGGGTTGTGATCTAATGGTAATAAAGTCGGGGGGTCACTTAGGAAGGCCTATTTTGTTCAGATTCTTCTCTGTGTCCCCATCTTTCAAAGATAAGGCTGCTCCTTTCCTCCAGGTGCTAGAGAAGATATCTCTCAAATGAGGAAAATTTTATAAGATCTTCAAGGGAAGGTCAGGGAATCCTTGCCAGGTTTTATGGCCCATTTCAGGAAGGAAGGGCAGTGGGGAAAGTGAGAGAGTCCTTCCTGAATCTGCTGTTTTCTCTAATGTCCTGGTGCCATATTCTGGGGTAGTGGGTCCGGAACCCCAACATAATCTAGCACACATCTGGCTTATTTGACATCTCTTTAATTGTAACAATAACAATGCCCACAAAGAACTCTCTGGTCCACTATCATTTGCGTGGAGGCTTTTTGCTTAGTAGTAAGAACTTGGATCTGTCTTCATTAATCTTTGGATCTGCCAAGGCTGCCGATGAAACTGCAGTAAAGAAGGCTTGGAGTAAGTAACACAGCAGTCAGTGGCAGAGTTAATTATGCATGCAGCTAACAACAATTTTGGAACGAGACCAGGTGTAAATCAATGAAATAGAGTAGATCTGGAATATTTTTTTTTCCTCTCTTCTGCAAGCTATTCCCTGCTGCTCAGATAGGAAGGTTTCTTTAAGCGAAGTTCTCTGGAGAGCGCATACGTTTGGGGGAACATGTGAAGGCAAAGAGAGAAGTTATTACACTCAGGTGTTAACTTTTGAGTTTTGCTTTTGTGTCCCACATACGTTTAGCCCAGTAAAGGTGAACTAGACAAATGCTACCATCCTGGAGCTCCCACCCATGTCTGCTCCGAAGTTGAGGCATCCACAAAAGCCCACCGTCTCTTGATTCCCAGCTCACAACGGCAGCCCGGGGGGAGTAAGAGGCAGCGCAGGGGAAGACTAACCCCCAAATGGACTCCTGGTACAAAAACCAGATTAACAAGAGAAAACCAAACAGAAGTTTAGCAATACGTATATTTTTCATATACATGGGAGACACACGGAAAATTAGTAGTTCTCAAAGAGGTAGCTTGGAATTCCTGCTTAGGTAGTATCTTCAACCAAAAAAAAATAAAAACTGTAAATTTTTAAAGCAGTGACAAGACAAAGGAAAAGGACTTTGAGTTTCTTGGGACAGCAGCTTGGGGAAAGGCAAATGAATGGTAGATAAAAGTTAGTTAGTAAAGCTGGTTCATGTAGATCCGTCTGGTACCATCTCCAGTATAGATAGTATGGCTGTCTTCAGAGGTTAACCTGTGAACCCCTTCTGCCTGGTAAAGGGGTGGGCAGGTGCCTTTTCTCTTTGTAAATCTATGTGCTACAAATGGAGGGCAGAGAGCTTTCTTGCACCTGCTTCTTCTTGACGACCTTCAGCTCAACAATTCTCCATATTTTGGGATGACATATTCTGGTGTCCCGTAGCAGCTGACTAGGAGCAAGAGAAAATGGTCTGAACGATAACTTTTCTCTCTTTTCCCTACTCAGTAGCACTATTCTCTTGATTTTTTTTTTGTGCGTCTCTTGGAAAGATGATAATCTGTTTAGGAAAGTATCTGCCTGTGTTTTTAGTTGGTATTTTAAAGCAAAAGAGTTCATGGATAAATGAAAGATGGGGAATTGGGTTAGCCACACATTTATTTTTTTCCTCTGAAATTGTGAAGAGAGTAGATATCCACTGGTATCACATCTACACCAGTCCAAGAATTTTACATATCAATTTGTTTTCTAGTACGGGCTGTACAAACTGCCCCCAGGGAGCCACTTATTAATACTTCATTCACTTCAGAGAATACAAACAAAGCAGGCGAAGTTGCCGTATCTGATGCAACTTCTTTTAGGGTTGAAGCAACCACTGATGTAAAACTCCAGGGAATCTCACAGTTAAAACCACTGGCCTTGGAAGGGAAGAAGCTCTTCTTTTTTTTTTTTTTTTTTTGCCACCAGCCCTCTATCTTGACTTTGAAATCCCTGGGCCTCTCTTTCATTTGGCTGACTGCTACCTAGCACACAAATTAGAAAACTAAAAGAGAAGAGAGGGTGTTGAACTTCTGTGCAGCAGGACCCATAACACTGTGGGAACTAATGGATGATGAAAGGAAATAATCCCATGCCTTTATTTTTCAAGCATTCATTCCTGAGGTTCACAGCCCCAGCTCTGTATTATCCCATCTATTCAAGGCACTTTCTTTTCTTTTTTGAGACAGAGTCTTACTAAGTTGCCCTCAGTAGAGTGCTATGGTGTCACAGCTCACAGCAACCTCAAACTCTTGGGCTTAAACGATTCTCTTGCCTCAGTCTCCCAAGCAGCTGGGACTATAGGCATCTGCCCCAACACCTGGCTATTTTGTTGTTGTAGTTGTCATTGCTGTTTGGCAGGCCCGGGCGGCGTTTGAACCCTCCAGCTCAGGTGTATGTGGCTAACGCCCTAGCCACTGAGCTACGGGGGGCCGAGCCTCAAGGCACTTTCTGAAGGTGGGGACTATAGGGAAAGTACAGGCAGAGACCATACTCAGGGATGTTAATTCAAGCTCTTTGGAAATCACTAGAGCTGATTTGCTTACTTGCAGAATCCAATAAGAATCATTAGACGCATTTATATCCCCAAGCCTTCTGACACGACTGCGGGAAGTTACAAAGACTTCTGAGATGACTGGACACCAATTACGGCACTACCAATGTTTTCCACAAAAGCTTTTCTCCCCCTCATTCATTCTGACGAAAAGGCTGAGATGCAGAGAAACATCACCACCGTATAGAAGGTCATTTGATCCTTGACGTCCCCAGGCTTCCCGGTGAGAAAGATCTGCAGTCACCGTTCATACGGAGTATTGTTTTGACTCAGCCACATATTTCGAGGCCTTCTTGAAACTGAGCATGGAAAGTTCCAGGCTTAGGGTTTGTTTTCAAAAGAAACCAGATTTACAGGCTAAGTGATGAAGTGTTGAGCCACAAAAGACATTACCTCCCAGGAAAGCCCCTTAAACTCAGGCAAAATTCTTTCTTTATTCACCTGAGGTATTTCCCTAGAACTTGAAATTGTTATGTTTCTAACCAATAGCACTGCAGGGACGGCCGTTGGACCAGTCCTTGGTCTACCACCGACAAACATCCAGGTAGACAGAAGAGAAAAAAATGTGTAAACCTATTTGCCAGACCAGGTGAAGAATGGGCCTTGGGTTGTTGCTGTCGCCATATATCCAGCAGACAGACTATACCTTCTTTCTCTTCTCCTTTTAAAAGCTAATTCTACGTATTATCTCTATAGCATCCTGGCACCTAAAGAGTCATGAGGATTTAAGGGGGAAAAAAATTCAGTTCAAATTGATTTTTTAAATTGGCTTTCTAAATGTACGTGATAATAGCCACAGACTTAAAAACAAAAAAGAGACTCATTTTTCTTTTCTTTTCTTTTTTTTAATTATAGTTTTTGGGCGGGGCTGGGTGTGAACCCGCCACCTCCGGCATATGGGGCCGGCGCCCTACTCCTGTGAGCCACAGGCACTGCCTGAGACTCATTTTTCAATGATCTCATCTTTCCACCCTGAACACGTATGACTTAATGATTCAATCCTCTCAAACAGGACCACAGGTCTGTTACCATTCCTGCATTTGCTCTACTGATTAACATAGGTCATCCCATTAATAGGAAATGGGTGAGCCAGGATATCACACTATAACTGTTATAGCATAATAGTTTGTGGTGAGAGGAAGGTGGAGGCCCATCTAGGAAAGGAATAACTCCAGTATGTGACAATCAGAAAGAGCAAAAAAGAAAAGAAAACCAAACCAAACATGGGTTTCTCTTGCTGACCTTATTTCACAGTGGAGAGTTTGTCTGTCGTCTGTCTCTCCCTGCCCTTGGCCCCCTTCAAGACCTAAGAAGGTTGGTAAATAGAAAAGCCACAGAAATTCAAAGTGCTCTTGAATATTCATCCAAGGAAGGTTCCTGTCAACAAGATGCATGACAAGAGCTGGAGGTCTCCCTTCTTCATCCAGGTTCACCCAGGGGGATGTGAAGAAGCCGGAGTAAGCTCACCCTGGACGCCTCCCTATCAGAGGGTACAGGCCTCTGAGGCAAGGTGGAGCAGGAGAGACCTCAGTCACATTTAGATGTTGAGAAGTACGACCATGTTGTGTTTTTAAAAAAGAGAGACATATAAGAAAGACAGAGCACAATGGAAAACACATATAGTGAGAATAAGAAGGAGTCTGTCAGTCTAGGGCAGACGTGATACAGAGGGTCTGGTCCACCTGAGTCCAGTCTCATCTTTCACCCCTGTCTCCCATTCTTACTATTTTGTAAATTTAGCTCCCATCCCAAAGATGCCCATCTTGAGTAGTTGAGGCAGGTTGATTTAGGAGATTAACTTTTGAACTGGAACATTATTTTGGATCATGAATTATACTGATCATTGTTGATTATGGATCATGGGTTCTGCCAATTATTGTTTAAGATAAGGGTTAACGTGGCTTCACTTTGAACTCAAATATATAAAACTAATCTTGAGAATGGAAGCACAGAACAGTCTCAGAGAGGCTACTCTCACTGTTCTCCAGAATCCCGGCCTTCTGACAAATAAAGTTTGGCGGCCCTATGCCCATCTCTGCATATTGGCTGACAGTGACAGGCAGCCGGACCCTTTTCATTCTGTAACACAGTCATTCCCTGACAAGCTGTGTGATTTTTCTCTACACAAATCAGGGCTTTAAAAACCTTGGAGGGGATAAATGGAATCATAGGGCAAGTGCAACAGGACACAGTGAGTCATCTCAACTTCCTGCTATACACAAACCCTACAAAAGCTCAATGTGTCTCGATTTTTGCTGGGGGGTTTCCTCCTTGATCCAGCCTCAGATTTCTATGCCTTGCCCCTTCCTTCTTTTTCTTTCTCCCTATGCATCACATTTGCCCTAGATCCTTGTTTTGGTCTATAAATAACGTCATTGTATTATGCTGGACATTGGGTTTTAAATGTCAGCATCCTGTACACAGCCTTATGATATGAGATAACATAACAGCTTTTCAAATGCATTCCTATAGCACTGAACTAATGGAGGTAGTCAGCTGCTAAACATTTTTAGCAATATTTCTATAACCACAGGGGTGAGTTAATGGATAAATATTTCAACTTTTTCTCCAGGAGATTTTCCTGAAATTTCCCATTTTTATGACCTCTTAGGCTAGAAGAATGAATAAAAAGAAAAATTGGGAAGGAATGTTAGAAGAAAAAAATAGGAATTTTTTTGTTTTGTTTTTCTGAACTAAATTTACTCTATTTCTGGTCCCTACTGGCCTGGCTGGTAGGAAATCCAGTCTCAGTCATTACTGGGGCATATTTCCCACCTCCACAGCATTGTGAGTGCTATATTCTCTAGGATATGGAGAAGCTAGGAAGAGGAAAGATGGTACCAGGAGGTTGAGCGGAGGAAGCTGCCATCATAGCCCACACTCCTTCTTTCCCTCCCACTGTTGTGGAACACTGGTGGCCTCGCAAGATCTGGACATTCTACTCTGAAGGAACTGAGAGAGCCACCTTAGCAGTCATTGTGTACACAGACCTGCCCATGGGACCATCACCCCTGCTCCATAGGCATCCTGCCACAATCCTCAAGAGGTTCTTGGCACAAGGGGGGCTATCTTCCTCTATACCAGCGGTTCTCAACCTGTGGGTCATGATCCAATGGATTTTAACAATGAAAATACATTGCGGCATTAGGAAGGTTGAGAACCACTGCTCTATACTCTTAAGTTCTGTTTTGGGGATGTGCAAACTAAACTGGCAAAAGACAGATTAAGTACAAAACATAACACAGATTTAATTGTGTTACAATTAAATGTAACATTGTGTTACATGTGCACTGGAATTCACAAAGAAGAGTGACTCAGGAGGCAGTTAGAATTTGGACTTATATATTAACCTAATAAGGGAGGAGGGGTAGAGGGGCACTTCCGGGAGAACCAATGACTTTTTAGAAAGGGATAAAGCAAATGGCTTTTTCTTTTTTGTGTTTTCTTTCATTTTGCAATATTTCATTAGGCAATTTTTCAAACATTCAGTGCAGTTGAGAGAATCATACAGTGATCAGCCATACACCCACCACATACATTTCATAATTACTTTTTCTTCTTCTTTATATGTAGAGAATTTGTTCATAGGGAGGCCACAAGTTTTGTGCCAATCATCACAATTATCCCAGATTGGGTATCTTTTTTGGGGGGGGGACAGAGCCTCAAGCTTTCCCCCTGGGTAGAGTGCTATGGCGTCACAGCTCACAGCAACCTCCAACTCCTGGGCTCAAGCGAGTCTCCTGCCTCAGCCTCCCAAGTAGCTGGGACCACAGGTGCCCGTCACAATGCCCAGCTATTTTTTGGTTGCAGCCATCATTGTTGTTTGGTGGGCCTGGGCTGGATTCGAACCCGCCACCTTAGGTGTATGTGGCTGACGCCTTAGCCACTTAAGCCACAGTCACCAAGCTGCAGATTGGGTATCTTACAAACAGAGGAGCAAATGGCTTTTTGGAAAAATAAATGGGCCCATCATAAGATAAGTGGGAGGTATGATAGTTTTGTGACAATATCTATTTAGTAGTGTAGTACCAATTTCTCATCTCCAGAAAGAGAAGATGAGAATTGCTTCCAGTGAAGGAATTTATGACAATCGAAAAAGTTTTTGGGAAGCTCCACTTTTAAGCAGATAAGACACTTGAAGAACTCAAATACCCCAGCTCAAAATAATTTTTTATGCCACTGTAGCTCATTCTAGACCCTCTCAGGGCCCAGGACCTCCAATGCTTAGAAATTCTAAAGCCAGACCTCTTCTTAGCTTTATGAAATCTCCTACTCTTCACTGACCAACTCCAAGCTAATCACCTTCTCAAATGCAAACATCTTTCTTCATCCCCTACTTCTCCTGGACCACCCAGTTTCATCCTACTCAGGGTGTCTTAAAAACAAAGCACCAGGCAGGATTTTCTTATGGGTACCAACAAATCTTGCTTTGGTCTATAACACAAAGGCTTGAAGAAGGTAAAAAGATAATAGAGAACACAATTGGATATCTCAATGAATTATCCTTGAAAAATATCAATGGAGTCATTTAACATGATGTTTCTACTTTGGATAGATATATGTATATATGTGTATTTTTGTACTGCATGCCTGCAAATACGGACCGGCATATGGTTTAGATTGCTGATAAAATTATTTCAAATTCCTGATATTCCACCAAAAACACCTGATTTCCAAGTGCTATATGCCCTAAACCAATTGCAAACCACTGATGTTGTATGTGTTAAAACGTCTCATGTCCTGTCAGGCACATGGTGGGTACAGCATGATTGCTAGTTGAGTCTGAATAACACCATCTGATTCTGTGGGAAGGAAGGAAAAAAAGAGAATGAAATGTGTCTTGGGGAAGGGGGCTGCTCAGCCAAGAAAAGCCAAGAGCCTGGTCTTCTTAAAGCTAAGATGAGAAGATTCATCAGAAGATAAGAGAATTGCCAGGTAAAATACAGGATGCGCGGTTAAATTTACATGTCAGACAAATACAAGTATTTTTTGATATAAGTATGTACTATATAATCCTTGAGATATACTAAAAACAGTCCATTATTTCTCTGATCACATTTAACTGGGCATTCAACATTTTTATTTGCTAAATCTGGCAATTCCAATTACAGGGCCCTTGTAAAGCATCAGCTTAAGCAATGGGTAACATGGATACTCGGTTTGACAGAGGGCATCATGTTTGAAATTGTGCCCCAAACTAGACACTAAAGTGAAAGCTCAAATAATAGTAGGTCACATCAATATACCCACTGGCTTTCAGCTCTGTGTCGCTTCTCTTAGCAGCGAGCTGAAGCTGGAGCCGGAGCTGGAGTCGGAGCCACCTGCTAACAGCAGCTGCCGCTCTCGGAGCAGCAGGCAGCAGTGCATCGGGCAGGAGGGGGATGAGAAAAGAATGGCTGAGAACATTTTGTTTCTTTTGCAGGTTCCTCTTCAACTTCCTAGTCCAGAGCCCAGGTGTGGGCCCCTGCTCTCTTTTCCTCACTCTCTCTCTAAGAGATTGTTTTTCCAAACTCATCACTTCTTTTGGCCACGAACTCTAAGTGGATCGCGTCTCTAGGGGTTTGGGCAGGAGCCCCACCATTGAGCTGTACTTGGGTTTTCAGCACTTTCGTAAACTAACACAGACAAAACAAAACCATAACCCTTCCTGCACACCAGCTCCTTCCCATATCTTTGGTAGACCTGGTCTTGACTGGCCAAACCATGGTGGCACCATTGATAGCACTTTCTCTCCCTTCCCATTACAAATCCGTCTCCGTGTCTCAACATTATTTTTCTGTAAATTATCTTTTCACAAACACCTTCTAAAGGCAGCCACATTTACTGAGGTCTACCCTTCCTAACTTAACTTACAATAGCCCCAGATCCAGGTTGTTTTCCTCTCCAAACCTCGTTAGTGTTATTTTCCTGCTGAAAAAGTTTCCATGGCTTCCAGCTTCCTGCAGGGTGAAGTCTCAACTTATTTTCCTGGCTCTCAGGATCCTCCATAATAAAGCCTTGCTGTCCCTTAGAAACTTTGGTCCCCATGATTTCCCAGCACAGTCCCTCTTCCATAGCAAGGCCCCAGCCCCTGTGTCTCAGGAACCATCATTCTCACAACCGCCTCTACTTCACAGCCATGTGCTGGCCTCTGGCTGTCTAAATCCTGCCCACCCTTCCTTTCCATTGTGGAGGTTTGCTCATCTAATCCAGCCTGCTGGGATCTGTGTCTACAGTCTTTCCCTTCCAACCAACCACAATAAAGCAGTGGTCCCCAACCTTTTTGGCACCAGGGACTGATTTCATGGAAGACAATTTTTCCCCAGATGGGGGGAGTGAGGGATTGGATTCTTATAAGGAGCATGCAACCTAGATCCCTCTCATGGGCAGTTTATAGTAGGATTCACGCTCCTATGAGAATCTAATGCCACCACTGATATAACAGGAGACAGAGCTCAGGCAGTGATGCAAGAAATTTAGAGTGGCTGTAAATACAGATAAAGCTTCACTCACTTGCCCACCTGCCATTCATCTCCTAACAGGCCACAGACTGATATTGGGGACCGCAACCATAAAGGGCAAAATGATGAAATTTTCTTTATTTGATAGAGGAGATAGAAGAGGCTGCCCTCTTCACCAAAAATACCTTGGCTTCCTTCTCTTTGGACAGTCTCTTCAGCATCCTCTTGGACTGGAGTGCCTAAGTCAAGAGGAAGAGTTTCTGGCTCTGTAAGCAAGTCCTTTCCGGATCCAGGCCTCTACTATCACCCAGAGTCTGAGTCCCGAAATCTGATGGAATGTATACTAAGCAAAAAGCTTCAAGAAGTTCATTCTTTCCTCCAAAATGAAAATAATGAAAAAAAAAATCTGAATTGTATGCATTGTAGTAAACTTTTGCCTCAATGTTAATTTAACACATAGGAAGTATTATGATTCTTCTTGGCCTTGGCAAAACATTTTTTTAAGTCCGTTATTATGAAGGCAGATCTTTTTTTTTTTTTTTAAATGAAGGCAGATCTTTTGCACTGGTCAATACTAATCACCAACCCCTGGAAGAAGTCTTGGTTTCTCCTATCACACTGTGGTTCATACACTGCTGCCTGATTAGCACCCTGACTTCTCACAGCTGATAGCTGTTTGCCCAGTGGTTGCCATCACTGACACACCAAGGAATATCATTCTCCACTGAATCCACTTTAGAGACAGTCCTTAAAGCCCATGGTGAATAAAGTCATAGTTGACCTACATCCAATCTTTCTTTTTGAAATTTGGTAAGGACCACTTACCAAATACTTTCGAATTTGATAAATATTCAAGTGGAACAAATGACAATGTTGGGACTAAATGGCAAATTCCCAGTTATGCTGGGAATAACTAGAATGATTCATGGAATCAAATTCCATTTGGACAGCCAGGTGGGGTGATGACTTATACCTGTAATCCCAGCACTTTGGGAGGCTAAGGCAAGAGGAGCCCTTGAGGCCACAAGTTCTAGACCAGTCTGAACAGCATAGCAAGACCCCATCTCTACAAAAAAAAGAAAAAATAGCCATGGGTGGTGATGAGCACCTACAATCCCAGCTACTGGGGAGACTGAGGTAGAAGGATCACTTAAGCCCAGGAGTTCAAGGATGCAGTGAACTATGATCACACCAATGCACTTTAGCCTGGACAACAGAGCAAGACTCTATCTCTAAAACAAAAAAGAAAAAATTCTGTCTAGAGGTGGGTAAGGTAAAAACCATATAAGTAAAGATATTTAAGGGGCCAAGCACTAGTTATGTCATCTTAATATCCTAGGATCTTGCTCTAACTACCAAGGGGAATTCTGCATAAGGCAGAATTCAGACTAGTCCCCATCATTTATTGAAGCAATTTTGGGCACAGCATGGAGGTGAACAGAGGTGGCAAAGCCAATAAGGAAACTATGGCAAAGATCCACATGAGGCCATAAGGCCCTGAAATGAAATGATGAGAGCAGGAAGGAGAGGACATAGTTAAGAGGCTTCAAGTCTGGGTGTATCTGATAAGCTGAGCAGTGGCCTGCAGAAGCCATTCATTTAAGGAGGTGGTGCATGGCAGAAAAGAAGTTAGAGGAAAAGATGCATGAAGTTGCTTGATGGGGGCTATGGCAGCAAGAACATGTGTGTCGTGTGGGTTAGAGATGTTGGACCTTGGACCTGGCCACACTGATTTATAAGTATGTCCAAGTTCTGTGGAAATAGGAGCTTCCAGCAAAAGCCAGAGAAGGTATTTTCTCAGGATTATATGAGGCACAGGAGCACAGGCATGTGCCCTCAGGGCCAGGTGATGAAATGTACCCAGGACAGAGGTGGCTCAGCTCAGAGATGTGAGTGAAGACTGAGGCACTATGCTGGCCTGAGATCATTCCCAGGCAGGCCTTTGGCAAAAGTCCTGGGCTCACCCAGGCAACACAGGCAGCAGAAAGGCAGGAGCCAGATGTGAATCTGGGGGCAAGTAACAGCATAGGGGCCAGAGCCCAGGGATAGGCATGAGGCCCCAGGGACCTGGCTGAGGCTCTGCATTGGCAGGGAGAAACACAGGCCAGTGAAACTCAAGTTCTGCCAGTACATTTGACCTCATCTGTACCCAGAAGCGGGCCAGGCCTAGAAACACTGGTGTTGCTAACAGACACACACCCGCACTTATCACATTACATTACAATCCACAGTTTACATAACTTTCCCCCTCACTGCTCCGAGCTTTGCCAGCACTAAGGAGCACGTCACTCATCGCTGTGTCTCAGTACAGAGCACTGAGCACGTGAGTGGGTGCTCACTGAATACTGGCCTATGAATGCAGAAAATCCTGAGAGTCCCCCAACCCCAACCCTAAAACAGCATTATTATGAAATTCCAGCATAGAAATAAAAACCAATCACATGCTTCCTATGGAAACTAGGAATGCTGGGGTGAGCCCAAGAAGTGCCTGGTCTCTTCCAGTACTGCTGGCAAATTGCCTCTACTTCTGTACTCCTTACAAAACAGAGATGCTTCTGAGCCTAATAAGATAGGCTGTTCAGCCAAGAGTAGCCGGCAAGTTCAGAGAAGCCATATACCTTTTCTTCCTTGTGTAACAGCCATACTTACACATGCATCCGCCTTCCAACCTCAGTCCCATGATCAGAGAGGCGGCCCTCTCCACAGCCACACGGGCCAGGAAGAGACGACTAGATCTGGGAAGGGAAGCCTGCTGCAGGAAAGTCACAGGTGAGGAAAAAACCACCAATCAAACCTGCTGCCCAACCCTACAACAGTGAACTTTGATGAGAGGAGAGGAAGAAACAGCCCAAAGGGGCCTCTCCGTCCTGCAGAAGGGCAGCCCAGCTACCCTGAACTAGGAGAGCTCTGGTCTCTAACATTGGACAGTAGGAACCTTTAAAGCTGGCAGAGCAACCTTAATGTCTCTGGCAGTGGGTAGGAGGCTCCTCTCCCTGCTCGGTGTGCACAGCAGGGGTCACAAACTAGGGAATCTCATAAAGTTCCAGGGGCTGTACCCCCACCCCCTGTGATTTGAGCTCAACTGGTACCCTATCCTTACTCAGACTGGGTGTGGTGGCTCATGCCTATAATCCCAGCAATCTGAGAGACTAAGGCGAATGGAGACTTAAGACTAAGCTACTCGGGATGCTGAGGCAAGAGAATCGCTTGGGCCCAAGAGTTTGAGGTTGCTGTGAGCTATGACACCACAGCATTCTACCAAGGGCAACGTAGTGAGACTCTGACTCAAGTGGCTAAGGCGCCAGCCACGTACACCCAAGGTGGCGGGTTCGAATCCAGCCCAGGCCCGCCAAACAACAATGACAGCTGCAACCAAAAAATAGCCGGGTGTTGTGGTGGGCGCCTGTGGTCCCAGCTACTTGGGAGGCTGAGGCAGTAGACTTGCTTGAGCCCAGGAGTGGGAGGTTGCTGTAAGCTGAGATGCCATGGCACTCTACCCAGGGGGACAGCTTGAGGCTCTTGTCTCAAAAAAAAAAAAAAAAGAAAAGAAAGAAAAAAGAAAGAAATCAAGGGCGGCACCTGTGGCTCAAGGAGTAGGGCGCCAACCCCACATACAGGAGGTGGTGGGTTCAAACCCGACCCCAGCCAAAAACACAGAAAGGAGGGACGGAAGGAAGGACGGAAGGAAGGGGAAGGGAAGGAAAGGGAAGGGAAGGAGGGAGGGGAAAAAGGAAGGAAGGAAGGAGAGAAAGAAGAAACCAAGCACGGCACCTGTAGCTCAAGACTCGGGCGCCAGCCCCATATACCAGAGGTGGTAGGTTCAAATCCGGCCCCAGCCAAAAAAACTGCAACAAAAAAAAGAAAGAAAGAAACCAAATTTAAACTGGCTTGTTGGTGAGGATTCTGCTCCTGCAGGGAAGCCAGCCTGGGGTAGGCGGAGGGAAGAAGAAGTGACTTAAAGAGGTGTGTTTGCATTTATGAGCCAGGATCCCAGTTGTCTTCCCCTACCCTTGGTCTTCTGCCAGAGCTGTTAATGGTTTTTCTTTCTTCCTTTCTTTTTTCTTTTTGGGGGTTTTTACTGCTGTAAAAGAGACCCACACTTTAGAGTTCTATCCCCTGCTCCCCCTGCTCTTGAGCACCAGGAACAGAACAGCTCCCAGACCCAGGCAAGACAACTTATCCAACACAGCAGCCTGAGTTGGCTGCCAGGATCACAGGGAGCTCTTTTTAGGTTCTGGAGAGAATCGTTTCCAAAGCAAAAAAAAATCAGGACGATCAATTATAATGTTTAAAGAATCTTAAAACAAGTGTTTGGCATTGCAGCTTGCTTTTCTAGTCTTAGCATTTGAGGGAAAAAATACATCCTGTATTTCCAGATACGAAACGATGTGGCTTTTGACTTTTTAAAATAGCCTGGTGGTATTTTTTCCTAGAATCTATGTGGTACAGCAAATGGTGTATCTGCCTACCATAACTACACAGAAAAACTCAAGAGCCAAACTCAAACAGCTAGGACAAGAGAAGGTTAGAACAGGAAGATGAATTCCAGGTCCAACTGAACCTGGTTTAATAAGACTGATACAGTTTTAAAGCATTCTAACTTTCTATTCACACAAAGAAAACGTGTTTTGAACACACATTGTGTCCTCAAGAACAATCCACCCTACTCTGTGAGCTAATGCTTATGTAAAAAGAACTAGAATAGCAAACAGAGATGACAGGTGAAGAGGCTCGTGGGAGCCGAGAAGGTAGCCAAGCTTCCCAGTGGAGAGAGGAAGGGGGCTTCTCTAAGGGAGTCTCCAAGAGGGGGTCTCAGCTGAGTTCCACCTGCAAACAGACAGCTGCTCCCTTCACAAGAGCAACTGGAGGGCAAATGGAACTGTCCATTTGAACACTTAGAATAGGTCCCTCTGTGACGGTTCTCTGATGGCAGCACAGGGTCACCACCCTTAAAGGTCCAGCAGAGACTGGGTGATTAAATTCTGTCCTCCAGGCCCCCTTTGGACAACTGCCAACTCTTGAGAAAGGCAGGATGAACTGAAACCCAGCTCAGTCAAAAACTCTGTTACTATCCCGAAGCTGGTTGTGACCTGCTGTGTAGGAAGAGAGAATTGTGACCCCCTACCCTCCCACCCACCTAACCTAGATCCTGAAGGGGAGGAACGGGGTGAGAGCCACGAGTCCCTCCCATAGGGGCCTCCTGGAGGTGAACAGAATACCATTGGCAGCAGTTGACCAGCTGTGTGCCTGGCTGCGATGGTGCCCCCCTCGGTGTCACAACCATTTACTAACACTAAGGGACTCCCCAGTAGTCCCCATCCCTCCAACCAGGGGGAGAGCCCAACAGGACGGATTCAGCTCCAGAGCTGGCCGGAGAGTCAGAGTCCCTGCAGCACCTGTGATGAAAAGACAGCTGAAAACACAGGACAGGGGTGTTTTGGAGGAGCTCACCCGCTGATGGGTTAAATGCAAGGGGGACGCGGCATTGGAGCTGGGCCTCAAAAAGGAGGAGAACGTGGACATCTGTATGGAGGGGGACATGCACCCAAAGGTTTCACATGAAGCTGTTCAGTGACAAAAATAAAATAAAGGAGAAGCAAAGGGGCATTCCCAGGAATGAGAGCCAGCGAGGGCACAGATACAGATCAACTCCACATTGTTTCTGCCCAACTCTTGTGCATCACGTCAAGGAAAGAGCCTTGACCTGCCTCCAAATTTTTTCCACATTCCAGGTCTCTGGGGTTCATTCATCATCAATTTTTTTTTCATCATCAATTTTTAAAAATCATTAAAATTCCTAAGACGTTCTGAATCCATGTGACTGCGCCCACCTGCTCCTGCCAACTCCCTGTTAGGGCATCAACTCTTCATTGTTCTAATTTTTAATTCCCCACCACACACTCAGGTCTCACTTCTCCCGCCTCTGACGTTAGTTCCCCTGGCTTATAGGGGCAGGGGCCATATCTTCTGACAAGGCTGGATGGAGAAGCAGGAGAGGACCATGTGCCTCTGGCCCGACGTAAGAGCCTCCTTCTGCAATGAGGCAAGAGTTGGAGGCTGCAGGTTTGGGGAAGGGAGTCAACGTCGTGTCTCACCATTCAAAACGTGGTCCGGGGCCAGCCACAGCATTGCCTGGAGGTTTGTTGAACATGCTGTATCTCAGGCCCAGCTCCAGAGCGACTGAAATAGAAAGTGCATTTGAACAACGCCCTAGCATGTGAATCTCCAGCCATGTCCCAATGTTATCTAATATCCATGATATTATCTATAATATCTCATAGATAAGAAATGGGCATTGCACCTATGGTATCTCTTTCAATCTTTAGAAACACCTGACACAAGTATTCTGACCTGCTTTTTACAGATAAAGAAACTTTGGCTCAGAGAGGTTAACTAATTTACCCAAGATGGCACAGCTACCCCATGGCAAAGTATAGTGTTAAGCTGAATCTGGCTGACTTCAGAGTTATTGCCTTTTCTGCTGCACACCGAAAGTCTAATGCAAAGTGAAGAAAAGGAAAATGAAGCCACCAGAAATCCCGGGGCATGGAGGAGGGAATGAAAATAGGCTGTTATCCAAACATCCGTCCACAGGTTACAAGCCCAGTGGGCTAGAAACGTGGGGCAAAAACTGGCATGTACCAGACTGCGCACCACCCAGTTCTCAATGATGAGTGGCACCGCACTGGGACCCCAGGGACAGGTCCCACCCAGCCCAGCCCACACTGGGAGAAAGGCACAGCCCAGCCGCTAGTACTGGGCCCAATGCAGCAGACCACCTGGGGGGCTGCATGCCACCACCAGAGTGTCAGATTAGTTTCTTAGGTACTTCCTGCCTAAAATCAAAACCCAGCCTAGGAGGAAGAGGCAGCTGTGGGGAGAAGCTCCCAGGGTGAGGAGAGGCCAGCAGGTCTGAGAAGAAGCTGATTAAAGTCACTGCTGGGTGCTGAGGGGTCAGCAATGTCCCCGTGCTGTGGGGCATCTGCCCTCCTGGACCGGGGGCGGCTAGGCTGGGTTACAGAACCCTACCAGGCATCAGCCAGGATGCCACAGGAGGCCCCGCCCAGTGCTTTCTCCCCAGAGCGTGAGAGCTTCCTTGCCTTCCTGCAGATACACAAAGTCTCAGTTTCCACGTGAGCCCCTCCACCCTGACCTTCTTGCTGTCAAGAAAAGGCTTCCGAAAAACAATTTCTTCCTTTCTAATAAGTATCTAGAAAGCAACAGAGGGATGACAGAGAGCCACATGACAGCATTTGGCAAAGCTTTCCAGAACTGCTCTTCTATTTTTCTGTTTTGTAGGCTCTGAGGTTCCAGCGAGATGTCTACTATCAAGCAAGGATCCTACTTCTTAACATTTTGCAAGCCTTCCTCACAAATGCCAGCAAACATGCCCAGGGCAGAGCCACCGACTTTCTGAGCTGTGTTTACGAAAGCACAGATTGCAACAGCCCCCAAGCTGGTTATTCCTGTCCAATCTGTCCTTCGTGTTGTCACCGAACCCAGCTTCTGAAATGAGTGCATTCACCCCGTTGCTCCCTTGCTGAAGGGCTTCTCCTGCTGGTGGGAGGAAGAGCAAACTTGGATGTGCACCCGAGCCCCTCTGTCAGCAGTCAGCAGACCACTCCACCCAGGAGAATTTGGCACGCACTGCCCAGCCCCTGGGGCACATTTCAGCCAAGCCTAACCCCTTGGTGCCACTGGGTTTTTCTATGGCAGAGGCTGCCACCCACTCTGCCTCCTTGCGCAAGCCAAATATACACAGTGGTGAAACCAAGTCAAAGCCAGAGTCATATAGCAACAGACCCACGAACTGGGTGCCCTCTGCCCAGCTGTGGATGTTGCATAGAGGTTGCAGGAAGTGGCGTGCTGGCAAACATTTAACAACTGGCTCTCTGGAAGAGAAAATGTGTACTTCTGTGTATATACAGACGTTGCAAAAAAAAAGTATACACATTTTAAGAATGGAAAAAACTGTGTTTAAATTGTAATACTCAAGTCATATTTGACTTCTGTAATTATGAGATACAAGATACAATATATAAGATAACAAATGTTATTGGTACACATTGAATATATACCTATATATATACACACATATATTTATCTCCTCTGTATATGTATATATGTATGTGTATAGACAGGCAGTCCCCAAGTTATAAATATCTGACTGACGTACAACTCACATTTACAAATGGAGGCTATCACAAGTAATAGGTAAATGTCCCTGTTCCAACTTACATACAAATTCAACATAAGAACAAACCTACAGAACCTATCCCATTCGTAACCCTAGGACTGCCTATATATATGTATGTGTGTGTGTATACATAAATACATACCTAAGTTTATTATAAACTTTACCATCATATGATACACATAATCTGGAAAATTCTACATAGTCAAATTGACTCTTACATGTTTTCATGGATTTTTGACAAAGTCTCCTCTCTGTAGCAGACCCATCATGGCAAGCAATAAACAAATACAATTCCAACGTAGCTATTGGTTGATACTTTCCTTTATATAGACAGGAACGCCAAACACCAAAGATCTGGGGTAGGATTTCACTCATTTGTCTATGAAAGGAACAACGTCTTTGCAGAATCAGATACTAGTTTTCAAATACTAGAAAAATATTGCATCAATTTTGGGGGCCATTCACAAGGTAATGGCTACAGACAAGCAGACTTTAAAGTTTTACCTGTTATTTTTAATATTATCTCCATCACTTCTAGACCAAGGGTTCAGCAAACTTTTACTTGTAAGAGCCAAACAGTAAATATTGTTAACTTTGTAAGCCACAGCGTCTCTGCTGTCACTACTCCACTCTGCCACCGTAGTGCAAAGTCAGCAAGGACAACATTTACGCAAAGCAGTGTGGTGGCTGTGTTCCAATAAAACTTCTGTGCAAACAAGCAGGAGCCCAGATTTGGCCCACAAGCTGAGCTTGTCAACCCCTTGTCTAGACCATCAGTGAAACAATAAATCCAGGGCTGTTTGTTTACAAATCAGCCACCGCAGTTATTTTAAGAGATCTACAAAAGAGATCCACTCTATTTTAAGAGAGTCACTCAAAAAAGTGTAGGGAAGATGCACACAGTTATCTAGAAGAGTATTTCTACCTGTATGAATTTCCTAGGACTGCTGCCACAAGTTACCACAAATGGAGTGGTACCTGAAACAATCGACGTTTACTGTTTCATGGTTTAGGAGGCTAGAAGTCCAAGATCAAGGTGTGGGCAGGGTTGGCTCCTTTTGTGAACTTCAAGGAAATATCTGGTCCATGCGTCTCTCAGGCTCCTGGTAGCTCACCAGCAATATTTGGCGATTCCTGGATTCTGCAGCATCACCCCAAGCTCTGCCTTCATCTTCACATGTCATTCTCCCTGCGTGTATCTTTCTCTGGGTTCAAATTTCCCCTTTCTAGAAGGACACCAGTCATGTTGGATTGGGAGCCCATCCTAACATCCTCATCTTAACTAATTACATCTTCAACACTGCTATTTCCAAATGAGATCACATTCTGAGGTAACGGGAGTTCACCATATGAATTTGTGGAGGTGGACATAATTCAACCCATTAAACCACCCAAGAGACCAGAAACGATGGCTCACGCCTGTAATTCTCAGGGGCTTAACACACATGGAGTTATTAAATTTTGCTCACATCAATAACAGAGACTGATGGCGGGGGCAGGAGGAAAAGGGACAGAGGAAGGGGAATGTGGCTCACACAACCATTTGTAGACAGAGCTGACAGAGGCTGTGCCATCGTCAACACACCGTTCCCTGCCTGGGCATGGGAGTTGACATCAATGGGCATCCCTGGAGAAAGAAAACCAGACTCCATTGACCAGAACTCGGTCTGATGGCCCCTCCTAGATCAAGACAGGCTGAAAAAACAACAGGTCTACATTGCAGGTCAGGAACACAAATCATCTGCCCTCTCTGCCAGTTTTCAGGTCCAAGGAAAAACCAACAATGGAACTGTTTGGCTTTGATCCTCCCTCCTCTCCTCAGGAGTCTATAGGAAACAGATTCTATAGGATTTCCAGGTCAGCATCCCAAAACAACCTATGCTACCACATACATCTGAAGCAATGATTTTGTCACTCAGTAAAATCCTGTCTCCTAGGCCTAATGTACAGATTCAGGGTCTTAAAATCTTTGTATATATTTCCTTTTCTGCATCTAAGCACGAAGCTAAATAATATTTCTTTTTCTGTACCTGCATCACAGATTCTAAAAATGTTCCGTATAAATGGACCTCCCACAATCCCTAAGAAGGAGAGACTAAGACAGTGGCTTAATCAACACTGCTGTGTAGAATTTGGCTTGGACATCCAAAAGGGATGGTTAACCCCTAGCAAAGTTGGAAATCATCCATGGAAATTGTTCTAAGCCAAGGAAGAATCTCACAAGGAGAGAAAGGGTCAGTCAATAAAATAAATAGACTTGATATCTCAAATTTCATTCAGCCCTGGGAGAGTCCACGTCCTAGTTCCATGGGTCTGGAACACCATCAGGTGCTCTGTTCAAGTGAAGTCTGCTCCCTTCAGATGGTTCCTAGTTGAATTGAGCCAGAAGCAATCTTATTGAAGTCCATAGTAGTTCTGGGATTGTGGGAGGCTCAGTCATGAATCAACATTTGGGCAACCCATTCTGCAGATCCAGAAACATCAAAAAGCTGTAAGAAATTTAAGGACATTCTCTAAACTTCAGTATCTTGAAAAAGGAACTTGAGGCCCAATTTTTATTTTCTAGACTAGGATAGAAACTTGACTCATTGTTTCACATAGTCTGGAAATCTACTGTAGAAAATCATGATCTGACTTCAAAACATCTCCTACTAAGAGAATAATCTGGAAAAATTCTACATTGTCAAATACATTTATATTTATAATTGCGCGTTTACCAGGAATGCCACATTCTGAAATTTTTTCTTGTTTATGAGCCATGAAATGAGAGTTAGTAAAACAGCTAACTTGGAGTAGACCCATCAATAGAATAAGTTCTTCCAAAAAGAGCCAAGCTAGAGGATAAAAGACCCAGCTCAAACTGATACTTGAAATGAGAAGAGAGAAATAATAAAATACAAGACTCAAAAGCAGTGTCCACATGTGGAAAGATGCAGAGCTGAACTAAGACAACTGCCGTGCCATGAACCTTAAAGGGAAACAGGAAATAAAAATAAATACCTACACGCCACCTCCAAAAGAAAATTTACATGACATGAAGAGTGCTGGGCTTGACAAATTTTAACCTTGGGGTTTAGAAACTTCAGTATGTCCCAACTAATTTCACAGGAGAAAGTGAGAAGGAAAAAAAAATAGGATGAGGGAAGCTTTATAGGAAAAAATGACCAATTTTAAAGCTGTTGTGTTTAACAAAAGAGCTAGAATACCCACAACCCGTCAAAAGTGGACAGACTATCCATGTCCTTGGGAAAGCAGAGAATAGACATTTATTAGTTGAACGGCACACCACAGCCTTAGATGGGACCACTGGGTGGATGACATATGGCCTCCCTTGTGAAATATACTCTCCTTTTTTTTTTTTTCCTGGTAGAATACCCAAAGTAAAATATATGCTTTAGGTGTCTGAAAAGATGATGAAATGTATGACACCCTACTGTGGCTTTAAACATATAAAGCTCTCAACATAAAATCTAAGGGGGAAAAAAATCCAAGTCAAGCAACTTAACATTCGGCCTATGTTTAAAAAATAAAACCAAATCAAAATAAAACCTCATACTCCAAAGTGTGCATCTGGGACGATTTATATTGTGAAAGCCAGGTTGTAATGGAAACTGCAAATGTCATTAGCTGCAGAGCCGCCAGCAGACCCTGCTGTAGCAGCCAGCACACAACCATACCCCACAACGGTCCCCTGATGCTCCATTGATGGGACCTCTTAGGAGACATTGCACCCTTGTTTGGACTAATTTTGAATAGTAATTTCCTTCGGAGAAGAGAAGAATTTTAAAAAGAAGAAGAAGAAGAAGAGGTTCCTGTTCCTTGACTCAGGATAAGGATAGAGTATTTTCTGTATTGGAGGAAGGGGATAAAAGTGTGTTCTGGTGGTGGTTATACTGAGTGGCCTCCAGTAACCTCCTTTCAATAGTCATGACCTTCAGTAGATCCTTCACACATTGACTCTGGGTTGGCTTTATCATTTGCTTGGCCAGGGAAAACCGGCAAGAATGACACAAGCAGAGGCTTAATCTTTTGGAAGCCTTGTTTTTGGAGGCCTGGTAAATCCATGTGGAGTAATAAATGCCTTACAGCAACCCTCCTCCAGCACCCCCGTAGGGTCACCAGACACGTGAGTAGAAAAGCCATCTTGGCCGTTCCAGTCCCAGCAGACACCCCATAGAGCAGGATAGCGGATCACCTGTTCTCAGCCCACATAGCAGAGCTGGGAGAAATCATAATCTGTGATTGTTTTAAGCTACCTGCTTGGGGTGGTGCATGATGCAACAATAGAAATGGGAATAGCTTTACTAGTGAGAGGACTTGTAGTCAAATGTTTACGAACTTGGGGACCAGTAGGACTTTAGTGTAAAACTCATAACCAGCACTTACGAGGTATGGGATTTGGGGTGATTTCTTTAACCACTTTTCATCTTGTTAGTGGTAAAGTGGATCCCTGCTGATTGCCCCTTCACAATAGCATTCATGGTCTTCCCTCCAGGGAACCCAGTTATACCATAGCTCCAGAGGTGGACCAAGTGGCCTAAAGTAAAACAAATAATTGTTTTCTATTGCCTGACCACAAAAAAGCAAATATTTAGACTAGCCTTATGAGCTAACCCAGTCCAATCAGAATAAATCTGAGGGCTTCAAGGAAGGACATGAATAATATTTCTTATTTTAGAAGCCTGGCTGAGGATGAAATCAATACACATGGCAGGGAATAACCAACAAAAAGATGAGTGTGGCAGCTCACACCTGTCATTCTAGCACTTTGGAAGGCCAACACAGGAGCATCTCTTGATGTCAGGAGTTCCAGACCAGCCTGAGCAAGAGCAAGACCTGATCGCTACAATAAACAGAAAAATGAACCAGAGTAGTGCACGCCTGTGTTCCCAGCTGCTTGGCTTAGGAGGCTGAGGCAGGATCACTGGATTTCGGGAATCTCAGGTTGTGGTTAGCTATGATTAATTATATCACTGCACTCCAGCCCAGGTGACAGAGTGAGATCCTGTTTAAAAAGAAAAGAAAAGTAAAGAAAGAAAGAAAGAACATCACAAGGAAGAGGAATCAGAACCCAGATCAAAATGCTCCTAAAGCTAGGACCTACCTTGAACTTTTTCAGGTATAGGAGCCAACCCATTGCCTTTATAATTTAAATTAGTTCAAAGCAGCTTTGTTACTTACAACCAAAAGCATGTGATTAGAGATAGTGGATACCTGGTGCTCCTTTTACCTTGTACTCCTTTCTTCTTCTGGACATACTACTCCCCTTCTTTGGGAGAACAGTTCCTTCCTACCAAAAAAGATAAATAAAAGAAAAGCCTACATGGCTCTAAAGGAGATTGAGAATTAAAGCAGACTCCACCATCCCCTACCAAGCTGCAAAGCAGCATGTTAAGGCCCAACCAGACCAGAGTCTTTCCCTGAATCTTAGGCAATGAAGGAGGAGCAATGGTCCCTTCTGGTAGTGAATTGAGATGCCAAGAGCCACCTGCAGCCTTACTTCCATATTTGTGAAGAAAGCTGTCTGGGGGAAAAAACCAAGGGAAAGATGGAGAGATAGTCCTAGAACATCCCAAATCCTGTTTCAAATGATCCACCTGCCACCTTGACCCTTCCACGATTGGCTGTGTACACCTGTAACTTCCCCAACCCTCACTCCCACGTCTCTGTGGGGTGAGCTTCTTCCCTCCTTTCACCAAGACTTCTGGTCCTTCCCTTCTCAGACAAGTCACAGAATTCTCTGCTTCCATGAACTCATCTCTAAAATGAAGGGGTTGGATGGGGGGTCTGTTGGCTCTATTCTGGGCCTGAAGCCCTCCTAGTGCACCATAGGACGACTGAGGATTGAAGGTTTGTGTCTCTCTACAATTCATATGTTGAAATCTTAACCCCCAGGTAATGGCATTAGGATCTGAGGCCTTTGAGAGGTGATTAGGTGATGAGGGAAGAGCTCTCATGAATGGAATTAGTGCCATTTTAAGCAAGGCCCAAGGAACTAGCTCATTTTGCCCCTTCCACCATACGAGGACAAAGCACCATCTATGAAGCAGGAAGCAGGCCTCACTAAACACCAGATCTGCCAGGACCTTGGTCTTGAACTTCCCAGCCTCCAAAACTGTGAGTAATAAATTTCCGTTGCTTATAGGCTACCTGGTTTGTGGTATTTTGCTCTAACAGTCCAAATGAATTAACCCAAGTTTCTGTGGCCTCCAGCAAGAATATAACAGCGCCCACCCAGGCAACATATGTAGTACAACTTCTCACACATCTTTCTCTTTCTTGATACCATGTCTCATGTTTGTTATACATGAAGATTGACTCATAAAGTTAAATCAACTATCAGCATGTACCTATCAATAAGGACAGCTCCCATTCATTGGGGACC
>CAUYQV010090970.1:0-16887 GCA_963574575.1 Galagoides demidoff | reverse complement strand
TTTTTTTTTTTTTTGAGACGGAGCCTCAAGCTATCCCCCTGGGTAGAGTGCCATGGCATCACAGCTCATAGCAACCTCCAACTCCTGGGCTCAAGGGAGTTTCCTGCCTCAGCCTCCCAAGTAGCTGGGGCCACAGGCGCCCACCACAACGCCTGGCCATTTTTTTGGTTGCAGCCATCATTGTTGTTTGGTGGGCCCGGGCTGGGGATTCGAACCCGCCACCTTAGGTGTACGTGGCTGGCGCCTTAGCCGATTGAGCCATAGGCGCTGAGCCAAGAAGTTAAGTCTTAGGTGTTAACCTCAGATCTGTGTTTCTTATTTCAAAACTCTGGTTTCATTACCATTTAATCCGTCTTCTGCCTTCCTCCCCTCTAATCCTTTTCTTGGTTAATATCAAGGCTTTGCTGAACATTGCCTGTGAAGATGAGTTGATACCCTAGAGGCAGTTCTAATTGTTCGAAAGCTTATGTTGCTATAAAATCAACCTCCCTATAATATTAACTCAGCATCAGCTATTTGGTACAGCATGGGAACGCGGTTATTAGCATTAGAAATAATATCTATCCATTTTATAATTAGAAGCATTGGAGTGAATGGTGGTGATGAGTCGTTTCAACAAACATGCCCTGAGCCCCTTAAATGCTCCAGGTACGGTGGTAGGTGTTGGGACCTAATGATGAATGGGAGGTGGTCCCAGCCCTTGAATCTTCTGGAGCAGACATTGAACAGGTGCAGTTATAGAAATAGGTGCAGTGTGCTCTGTACAGAGGTGGCGGAGTTGAAGGAGTGATTAAGCCTGTTTGGGTGGGTGATGGGGGAGACTTCTGAAAGCTGTGACAATGCCAGTTAGGAGAATGCTGTGAGGCTCCAGTGTCGCTGAAGATCACTGAAGATCCCCTTTAGCAGAGTGGTTCCTTGTCTCAGCTCAGCCCAGAACCACTGTCCACCCTTTCCACCAGTGTTTTTCAACCTTTTTTCTAATATCATGGCACACTTGATAGTTAAGCTTCCTCCGCACACTTAAATTATCTTGATCAAATAAAAGAATCAAAAAAGAATAGACTTACTGTGCTTTGAATTTCTTTCAAAAAGAATTTAACTAATGACCTTTAAATGTTTTCGAGGCACACCTAAGTTTATTGCTTGGAGGCAGTTCTAATTGTTCAATAGCTTGTGTTGGTATGTCCTCCCTGGCACAGCAGTTGAAAAACACTGCTCTGGAGTAATCTCAGAATGCAGAAGGTGGAGGCGGCCAACCGTCCAGCGTTCTCCCCTCCTCGCCTCCATTTTAGAGATGGGAAAAGTAGGCTCAGACTAACTGTCCTAGAAAACGGGTGACATGCAGAGGAAACAAAACTTATCTTCTGCGGGTTCAAGTTCAAATCCAGTAAATACCATAGTTTTAAGCACGCGTTTACAATGTGGATTTAGTTATTCCATACATCAGATGTCGGCCCCACGTATCAGTAATCTACAAAGCCTTTTAAACCTTAACACCTGAAAGCACAGTGATATATTATTATTTTTTCAAAAAATTCCTATATATGGTTTATTAAAAGGGAATAACTTCTGCTCAACATCGCTTTAATTCCCCTCTCCAGAGGCATCTGCTGTGCACTTGGTGCTTCCTGCGGCCTTAGTTAGGATGCTCGGGTCTTCTCATCGTCATCCGCCTTCATCCCTGCTGGTCTCACTGCTTCCTGGGAACACCACACAGACATCTGCGTTCCGGCCTTTGCGCACGCTCTTTCCTCTCCTAAAGCACTCTCTCCTCCTAGAGAGGAGACATGGGACATGTATCTATTTTTAAAGCTGGTTTCTGCTTACCATCCCTTGACTACTCCAATCTGGGTTACTGTCATCTCCTGATTTCAAGTCATTCCAGCTTGGGCCCTAGTTAATGACCTTAGACACATCACTTGCACTCTGTTGGTCTCCATGTCCTTGCCTAAAGAATAGGGCAGGTGAATTTGATGGTCTTTAAAAAAAAAACATAAAGTCTCACTTTATCACCCTCGATAGGGTGCCCTGGTGTCGTAGTTCACAGCAACCTCAAACTTGAGCTCAAGTGATCCTTTTCCTCAGCCTCCCAAGTAGCTGGGACTATAGGTGCCCTCCATAATCCTGGGCTATTTTTACAGACGGGGTCTCACTCTTGCTCAGGCTGGTGTCAAACTTTTGAGCTCTCGCAATCCACCTGCCTTGGCCTCCCAGAGTGTTAGGATTGCAGGTGTGAGCCACCTGCCCTGCTGACTTTGATGGTCTTTAAGACCCGCAGAAATCATGGAGTGTAAAAGACTTGGTGCCTAGGACAGCGCTTGATTGTGGGGTGTCTTGACTGCTGAGTTGCTGAATGCCATCACAGGGTACAGACAGGAAGAGAGGTGAAGAGATTCACCACCACAAGCGCCCACAATTTTAACCCAAAGTTTTAAACTTTGAGAAGCAGGTGGCACACTCGAGAGTGTATGTCTTAGGGCCAGACAGTTCTGGGTTCAAATCTTGGCACCATCATTTGCTGGCTTATAACCTGGCCTATAAATGGGGATACTAGTCTACTTGACAGGGTGTCTGAAGATCAGAAAATGCCCAGCATACAGGAGGCTGTTTGTCATTAACCTACCCTGACACCTGCAGCATTTCGAAACTGTTATATGTCCTTGATAATTGGCAAACTTCTGAATAAATAAATGCACAAGAGAAAGCTACCTGGGTTGTTAATGTGTGTCTTATAGAAAGTAGGGTTTAGACACCATTTATCTGACCCTTGCAAAGCCACTTTGGAGGCCTGCCAGAGAATCCTAGGACAGCCGCACAGATGCAGCTACCTTCCCATTTGTGCTACGAAGGTATTTTCCAGTTGGGAAGGAACATGCTAGAAATTTGTCTTTAACGCCTTCCAGTGTTCGAAGGCAAAACCTGCCCGCGAGATTAAGCAGAACATATTAACCGATATCATTTAAAGTTGATTAAAACTATCATCTTAATTAAATGCAAGAGAACAAGAAGTTCTCAGTCTTCTGGTAGCAATTAAAGACTAAAGAGTCAATTTGAAGTTGTTTTTGCAACTCTTAAAATAATACTCCCTCTCCTCCCTTCCATGAAAAGCGTTTCTTAGCTATAGACATGCCCTCACATTGAGGTTTCTGAAAGCTGTTAAGGCCCTCAAACCTGCTGGCCAGCCTGCTGCTGCCAAGGCATCGCAGTTCTCAAAGCGAGGAGGTTCAGGCTCGGGATACGCTGATTTGGAAAAAGAGCCCGAACAAAGGGCCTTTTGAAGCAGGAAACTGGGCTTTGGCTTCAGCACAGAGAAATGTGGGATTGGAAAAGCGCCCTGGGACTTGCTGGGGAGAAGAGGCACTATGAGATCGATGGAGGAAGTCTAAGGTTTCTCCATACAGTGAGGGTTTCTATTTCAAAACCCTCGAAAATCGGATTCAGAAGCTGTTATCTTTCCCCGTCAGCTTAATCAGCAGGCCTATAAAATGTGGACCTGACAACAGTCTGTGCTTTGGAGCAGGAAAGGGAAATGGCCCGTGAAGGTACAGACTTTACCATTAGGAAAGGTGGGAACGACGTCTGACCTGAGGGCCGTGGTTTCTTACAGGACCCAAAGCAACTGCGTTGGTTTTTTCATTCATTCACTTAGTAAATCGCATAATATTTATCAGTTGTCTGTAGGTTGACGTCGCTGTGGAGTTAAAAAGATCCAATTCCAAGGCAAGGACCTCAAACTTTCGATGACAAAAACTTGGGGACTGGAAGTAAAGAAGAAACAGTCTTTCAGTATTTTATTTTATTTTATGTTTTTTTTTAAATTTCAGGTTAATGTGAGAGTACAAACAATTAGGTTACAAGGTTGGCATTTGTTAGGAAGAGTCCCTGTTATTCAGAACCACCCTGAGATATCACCTAAGCCCAGTGAGAATGGCCCACATCACAAAGTCCCAACGCTGCAGGTACAGATGTGGAGAGATGGGAACACTTTGGCACCAGTTGGTGGGACTGCAAACTCATACAGCCTCTTTGGAAAGAAGTATGGAGAATCCTGAAAGAACTCAAAATAGACCTTTCATTTGAACCTGCAATCCCGTTACTACATATCTACCCAGAAGAAAAAAAAAATCCCTTTATTATAAGGACATTTGCACCACATTGTTACCGGAGACGGTCTTTCTTGAGGCGTGCTTCCCCCTGCCTTCACCTTCCTCTACTACCAACCTGACTTTTAAATTTGGTCTTTCCTGAAGTGGAACTTCTAATACATCTTACAGGTAGTGTAAATAGAAGCAAACTGCCCAACAGGAGGGCAGCAGAGACAGCTGAGTTAGATAAGGGTTATAAATGTGGGCCGTAGACTCCATTGTGTAGTTCAAGGAAGAGAAAATAATTTCAATTCTGGTGGATTCTAGTCTTCCTTTTCCCCTCTCTGTCCTTCATTTTTGGAGATCTAAACTTCATCTTTTTTTTTTTTTGGAGACGGAGCCTCAAGCTATCCCCCTGGGTAGAGTGCCATGGCATCACAGCTCATAGCAACCTCCAACTCCTGGGCTCAAGCGAGTCTCCTTGTCTCCGCCTCCCAAGTAGCTGGGACCACAGGTGCCCGCCACAACGCCCGGCCATTTTTTGGTTGCAGCCATCGTTGTTTAGCGGGCCCAGGCTGGGGATTCGAACCCGCCACCTTAGGTGTACGTGGCTGGAGCCTTAGCTGATTGAGCCACAGGTGCTGAGCCTAAACTTCACCTATTAAACAAAAGTTTGCATAATCAGAGAAGACCCATTTCCTGCCAACTGTTTGCCGTGGTTGGGGTGGGAGGGATAAAACAACAGCAATAACCCAAAGAAAGGGGTGGCTTTGGCAGGGCCATTGACAAGAGAGCCTGGCACTGTCCCCAAGGAAGGAGAGCCGTGGCTTTGGGTCACAGGTTTGGAAAACTTGTGAGCAGCCAATTGGGTTCAGACGCGTGAGGTGAGACGGGACTGTTTCATAAATGAGTGATGTTGAAGGCGCATCAGTGACCAGCAAATGGACACGAACTTGAACTTGGAACGACCAAGGCCTTGAATCTGCAGGATGGCTTAATGTTAGATGTTGTCATGAGACGCAGCAGTGACATTTCCCCCACTGGGATAGACACTACAGGTAGAATTTTTGACAACTGCACCTCCTTAGGGACGCTACAGTGGCTGACTGGTATATATGTACACACCAACATATTCATATAAATATGTGTATGTGTGTGTTCATTTAGAGAGGAATAGGTAGAAAGTATGGGTTTATGTAGATCTCTGACAGTAAAATCAGAGGTGGCAACATCTTTTTACTAAATCCCTAGTACCCGGCACAGAACCTGGTACATATAAATTGTTCAGTAAAAATTGAAACACCCAAGTCATTTTTGACACTGGCATAATTTTTTTAGCCTTTTTTTCTCTAAAAGATAAATTTAAAATTTAGACAACATCACCCAATATTTGAGACAGGAGACATTGTAATCTACCACCTGATGCTCCTGCTGTTCAGTCCTTTTATATTTGATTTCCTTGCAGTTATTTAGGTGTATATATATGACTTTCTGTGCTGTCAATCATCTCCATAATTAAAATTGTCTTTACTTTGTCAAACGCCCCTTCAACTTTGCCTCCTGTCCTTTCACTTTGTCCCACCTCTGTGCGTATCTCTAAGTCCTAATTCCCCAGTTTTATAAGGACACACCCGTATCAGATTATGGCCTGACCCAATGGCCTCCCATTTGACCTAATCACCTCAGTAAAACCTTTATCTCTGACTAAGTTTATCCTCTGAGGTACAGAGGGTGAAGACTTCAGTACATGAGTTTAGGAGGGGGACACGATGTGACCTGGTAGCACACCTCTTCCCGCTTCTATGTAAGGAAATGGAGGGCCCAAGCCAAGTAGCTCGTGATGTGAATTGAGGCCTGACTCTGAAACATCCTGTTTCCTACTCACAGATTGAAAATACTAAGAACAAGGAGGGAAAAAAGTCTTCCTTGATCTGAATTGGATTACTATAGGAAAATGTTTGATGGTTACAAAGTGCCAAATGTAGCTGAGTCTGACCATTTGAAGCCTACATCATGATGTTATTTAAAAACCAGGTTAAGTAAAGCAGGGTGGGCTTAGCGAACTCTTTGCATTGCTATAAAGCATCTGTTAAGCCTATTATTGTACAAATTGTTCTGCTCAGGAGTACAGTGACCTGTAGGCTAGATGACATCCCCGTAATTCCATGGTCATTGATCTACATTCTATTAACAAAACCATTCGAGATACTGGTCATTGATTTTTCTCTTGCCTCTATTTTTTTGTTTTCTCTTTTGGTAGATTCCTTCTTTTAGTTGTTGGTTTTTTGTCCTGCCTGAGTGACTATGAAACTTACAACCACAAGCCCCAATAGGCTGCAGGGAAGGCGAGACCCAGTATAACAACAACCACCTCGTGCAGCCAGCCAGCCCGAGCCCCTTAGGGTGTCCAGGTTCGCGAGAAAGACAGAAGCCCCTGCTGCAGGCTTGGCCACCCCAACTGCGGAGGAATAGAAATAGCTGCCCTTGCACCCCTGACTGAGACTGAAGCCCTGTCCGTGGTGTCCCCCAGAGTTGTACAGGGCATAGCCACCTCTGTCCCTTTCTGCAGCGCCCTTGGGCCAATCAGCGCTCCTTAATTTCCTACATGAATAAAAAGTTAAGCATTCGATTATGACCACTGCTCATCCCTTGTTACCCTTAGGCCTGTGCTTTGGTCGCCCTAGGTGCTTACTATTTATTGGAAATAAATGAGTGAAGGCAGAGTGAATTTAATTTCAGGGGACAAAGATGGAGACTGACTACCCGTGTGTAGTGCACCAAGGACGTTCCAAGGTGCATTTCACTCAAACCAGACTGCAGTGCTAAGAAAATCCTAGCACTCTCCTCTAGCTAGAAAGAAGCGTTGAGAAGACACTGGCATTTTTGACTCTACAGAGGTGGCTGGTTACCATAGCTCAGTGGTTAGGGCATCAGCCGCATGCTCCAGGACTGGTGGATTCCAACCCAGCCTGGACCTGCTAAACAACCAAAAAAAAGGGATGTTGTGATGGGTCCCTGTAATCTCAGCTACTAGGCAGCCTGAGGCAAAAGAATTACCTGATTCCAAGAGTTGGAGGTTGCTATGAGCTCTGATGCCATGGCACTCTACGGAGGGCAACAAAGTGAGACTCTATCTTAATTAAAAACAACAACAACTCTACAGAGGCTGTTGCCTTTACTTGCCTTAAGGAAAAGAAACACTCCTACATGGGGATAAGGACCCTACACATCTTTCTCTTTTCTAATGTATTTTATAGGGACGACTGTGAAGCATAACCATCGCTTTCCTGACTGAGTACACTTTGTATATGGCACTGCATCTCTAACCTTTACAGTAAACCTTTAAGATTGGTTGTGCTGGCCCATTTTACAGATCCTAGGGAAGTTAGCAGCCTGTGCAGTGTCCTAGGACTGAAAAGGGCAGATTCAAGCTTTAAATGCAAACCATTAGACCCCGAAGCCTCTACTTTTTGTGACATCCATGTTGTCAATCACCCACTCAAGTCTCTTTTTTAAAAAAACCCCAAAAGCTTGGTGACCTCCATAGTACTTGTTCAGGAACTGTATGCGAAATAATAGTAGATCTCGTTGTATGCTACGATGACATTTCTCTCTTTCCTTCTCACAGAGGGCACCGTCCCGTATTCCTAGCAGTAGCATTCACTGAGCATTTTCTGTGCACTGAGCCTGGTATGAACCGTCTTCACACTCTCTCACTGCGAGAGGTTAACTGACTTGTTGAAGGTAGGAAGTAGGATTCAGGTGTGTCTGGCTCCCAAATCCATACACTCCGAGGGCACGTGCTACTGTTTTTGCTACCAGTGCACCTTAGCTGCCAACAAATACAGGGTGTCCCAAAAGTCACCTTAGGTAGGAAAAATCGTAACACCAGAACGTTTTCACCAGGAGTGGAAGAAAAGACTTCACAGGTGCGTGTGTGTAGCAAGAGGTGGCCAAGACATAGAGAATATTTTATAAATGTTTTGTAAAATTTTGTAATGATTTTTTTTTGTAAATAAAGGCACGTTTAGCTGCATTTTCCTATGTAGATGGCCCTCCCGTCACACTGTTTAGTTCTAGACATAAGTCTGCCCCAGAATCGTGGTGTGTGCTAAGGTAACCTGAGGGTGTCTGGGTAGGGAGGCTCCCACGTCAGTTTCAGGGAAGAGTTTGCAGCAAAGAGGGAACAGCCCCGACCCTCCTGGAGAGCAGGGGGTGTTTATTTGACTTGTGCTATCTGGGACCTGGGTGGCGTCACGGCTGTGAGAGGCCTTGGTGCATCTCATTCAGGGTGGGTGGGAGGTGTCTGAGAGCACGGACGGCTTTTCCTTGGGAGGGCGGTTGGTCACAGACTGGCCAGCAGGAGCCCGCTAACTAAAGCCCGTGCCCCAGTCCGTCTTCTACCAGAATGGCCTTTTCTTTTTTCTTTTTACATCTTTTTAGTTGTTTTGGTTTTTTGTTTGTTTTAATAAATCAGAACTGTGTACACTGATGCATTTATGGGGTTCAGTGTAGTGATCTGATATACGATGTGAAATGCTTACATCGAACTGATTAACACATCCATCACATCACTTACTTATATGTTGTGGTAAGACAATTATACTCTTTTCTTAATAGTTTTGAAATGTGCTATTGCATCATGCACATTAGGTGAGGTCCCTCCCTCCCTCACATCCCCCCTCCCCTCCCTTCCCTTCTCTCTCTTCTAACCTTCTACTTTCTAGACTATAGTTATGTTTTACCATTCATATGAGTGTGTAGGTGGTTATATATTGATTTTATAGTACTATTGAGTACATTGGATACTTTTCTTCCCATTCTTGAGATACTTTACTAAGAAGAGTATGTTCCAGCTCCATCCAGGTAAACATAAAAGATGTGAAGTCTCCATCTTTTTTTTTTTTTTTTAGACGGAGCCTCAAGCTATCCCCCTGGGTAGGGTGCCATGGCATCAAAGCTCACAGTAACCTCCAACTCCTGGGCTCAAGTGAGTCTCCTGCCTCAGCCTCCTGAGTAGCTGGGACCACAGGCACCCGCCACAACCCCGGCCATTTTTTGGTTGCAGCCATTATTGCTGTTTGGCGGGCCCGGGCTGGGGATTCAAACCCGCCACCTTAGGTGTACGTGGCTGGCGCCTTAGCCGCCTGAGCCACAGGCGCTGAGCTGTCTCCATCTTTTTTATGGCTGCCTAGTATTCCATGGTGTACTTATACCACAATTTATTAATCCATTCATGGATCGATGGGCACTTGGGCTGTTTCCATGTCTTGGCAATTATAAATTGGGCTACAATAAACATTCTGGTGCAAATGTCTTGGTTGTAAAATGATTTTAGATCATCTGGGTATTTACCTAATAGAGGAATTGCAGAATTGGATAGTAGGGCTACTTTTAGTTCCTTGAGTATTCTCCAAACCTCCTTCCAAAAAGGTCGTAGTAGCTTGCATTCCTACCAGCCAGAGTGGCCTTTCTGACATGCAGCCTGGCCATGTACTCCCTTCCTCAGAAATGGTTGTATATTGAGTCTCTGCTGTGTACCCAACACTCCAAGAATGATAAATAATAAACATTGTTGGCTAGGAAATCAGTCCTGTTGGAAAGCCACACACACACACACACGTAATAATTTTAGGGCCAATGAGAGACAGTTTAGGTCGGGGTTTCTTAGAGAACGCTCTGAAGGACCCAAGATTCTTCTGCACTGTACATTTCCCTGGTAAAACTCAGCAGTCAACTTTGATGAAGGCTCCAGGGTGAAATGTTCATGCTGAATTTGCTTTGGGATGTGGCCAACTAGTCCAGCCTTCCTTTTTTAGTAGATAGGGAGGCTTGTTGAGGGAAAGGGACTTTCTTAAGTCATAGAAGAATTCAGCATTGCGCTGCAATGACCCAGCCCAAGAGCACAGGGTCCAGGCACACTGGGGCCCCCAGCTTTATTCCCCACTGTCAGTTTTTTGTCTTCAGAGCAGGCACTCCTAAGGCCCGTATTTTCTCCTGTATCTCGAAGCCATCTGTTTCTCAAGCTTTTTCTTCCATTCGAAAATAGGCCGCTGATGTTTGGCATCTGAAAGCATCCTGTTTCTTTCTTGAAGCTGTTCTGGCAAAAATATTGGAAAGCTCAATTTCCAACTAGGCAGAAGAGAAAGGGAGAGGAGAACTACAGGGTCCCTGCAGAGGGAAGATTGGTTTTTCTGTCCTTACAGGAAACTCTTTGAGGGCAGGAATCCTGTTTTACTCATTTAAGTATTTCCCACGCTCAGCGTACAATGGGTACTCAGTAAGCACGGGCTATTCAATGTGGTTGAAAGTTGTGTGTGTTTGGTATACGCGGATGTAAATATGCATGTTATGTATATTACATATCAACTTTTTAAAAGCCCTTTTACTAAAAAAAATTAAGTTTTCACTTTTTAAAGCAGTAGGTGCTAAGTCACCTTGAGATAGAATCATTTGAAGGTCATATTAGAAGCCAGAATTCTCAGGCCTTCCCCCAGAGATTCTGCATGAGTGATTGAGTAGGTCTGGGTAGGGTCTGGAAGCTTTTTTTTTTTTTTTTTTTTTTAAATAAGTGCCCTGATGGTGAATGACCAACTTGGCGATTCGCTGTCCAGAGGATAAACTTGTTCTATCCCTAATTTTACCCTATAAGAGGCAGGCATGAAAATATGCACTAGCCTTTAGGTCTGGAACCTTCAAACAAACAATCCCAGAGCAGTGTACATAGGAATCTGGAAAGGACATATCCGGAACAGTCGGCCACTATACCTCGAGTCAGACTGTGAGAGACAACAGAGAGAAATGGTTTGCAAGCCTAATTAGACCTGCTTCCCAGTTCTCAAACCTGCAGCTCTAAGCCTCCTGCTAATTGGCAGTCCCTTAATAGATTAGGACTTGGCATTGGGTTTGCATGTTATTATAAACCACACACAGAAAAACCCAGTGGCTGAGGAACTCCTGCCAAGCCCAGGCGTGGGTTTTTGTGAGGCTTTTGAAGTGCACTGGTCTTTGAGTATTTTGTATAGTCAGTGTACTGAAAGGCATCAAACCCTTTCTTTGGATGGGATTTGTGAAGGGCAAGTTTGTTGAATAATTAATTCCTCAAGACCCATTCTGTCATCTTGATGGACAAGCAGGAGCCCACATACAGGGTAGCTCTCAGCAGCATTGCTGTGTGGTAGCGGAGATGATTTCTCGGGGATCCTGTCCTGTTCCCAGAAACCCTCAACTTCCATTCACGTGCGCACCTGCCGCGGCAGGCTGGTTAACATGCTGCCCGGGGAAATCCCATGGCAGCCGTCAGGACTGCAGGACCTGTTCAGCAGGTGAGGAAACTGAGGTCCAGAGAGCCCACGGGTCTAGTTTCACAACACCGCCACTTGGCAGATGTGGGAGGAATTTGTGTCCAGGGCTGCTATTTCCACACTACCATGAAACTGAACCAAACCCAGAAAACCATTTTTGAGTTTCCGTGGTGTTCAGTTGATTCATACGAGCTGGAAAATCTTTTGTGTGGTTTACATTGTGCCAGGATCTTCACTCTGTGGCTGATGTGTGTGCTCCTGCCCCTCGCGTGGTCCAGGCGTCCCCTGTCAGAGGGATGGAGAGGCAGGCTGGAGCGCCTGGCTCTGCCCCAGCGTGCCAAGGCCGCCAGGCCCCAGAGCACAGGCAAGAATTCCTATTTCTCAGGCCTCTGAGCGGTTCCGGTGGTGGCTTTGCTCTCCCGTCTTCCACAAAGGGGCAGCCGTGGTGGAGGCTGATACTGCCATGAAAACCTTCCATTTCTCAGGCACACATACCAGGCGGCTTTCGTGGCAATGCCATGGTGAAGGGGAATAATGTTATTTGGCATCTTGCCCTTTAAAAAAGTGTATGTGTGTTGGGGGTGGGGGGTGGGAGGAGGAGGATGGGCAGAGAGAACAGTGGGGCTTTGTAGTTGACTGCACTCCAGGGTCAGGTGGGCCGGGTTGGGAGGGAAGGGGTTGGGGAGAAGGCCCGAGCCCCCTTGGGCTTCGCAGCTCCCTTCTCCCCCTCTCCCTGATTCCCATGTTTGGAGAGGTTATAAAGGGGAAGTTGGGGAGTTTTATGTTTTGATTTGGAAGAGGACTCTAGACATTCTGTCCCTCCCAGGGAAGCTGGCTCCTTGCTGATTTGCAAGGATTAAGGACCTGGCTTCCAGAAACCATCCCAGAAACTGCCCTTTTCTCTCAAAAGCCGAAAAATGCACCACAGAGCAGTGGCTTCCCAGTGAGTTTTGGCTAAAGAGCCTCCCATTGAAACAATAGGACCCCTATAGCCAACCTCCTAGGAGGCAGGCCCTGCCTCCAGTCCTCCCACTCATCTGAACCAGTACATTTTGTTATCCCTGTCCTGGAGTGGGAAGGCGTGGTGATGCAACTGAGGTTGGCCCCCTGGAGTACCTGGATTCCTGTCTACAGGAAGAGGGTTGGCAATTTGTAAACCCCTAAAGGTAGAAAATGTGATGGTTGCTCCATTCCCTGGAGAGCTGGCCTCGTTCCAGGCCCCACTGCCCGGTGGTTTTGTCTCTCATCTTCACTTCCCACCTTCACAAAACCCAGCTCATACTGCCTTCCTGGAAAGGATCTCTGGACCTTTGGACAGGACACAGGAGGCACAGCTACAAAGTGCCTAGGACAGCCTCCAGTCTGAGCAGTAGCTGATGAGTTAATTGCCACATCGCTCACCATCCCCGCCCAAAATTCAGTTAGTTTTTATCTGAAGGTCTGCAGATTTAGGGGAGCTTTCTGGAGCTATTTTTTATACGTGAGCATCTTTGAAATCTACAGGTCTCAGCCAGCATCCCTTCACTAACTTACACAAAAGCTATGTGCTCTGCAGTTACTCCAATGAGGGTGAGGGGAGGTGGTGAAACCGGTCAGTCCTGGAAGGGTACCATAGAAACCTTCCTGTTTACCAAATACGCTACACTCCCTGGATAAAGATAAAAACTCTTAAAATTAGAAAGGGCCACAGGACACCTAGTAAAAGTACCCCTTTCATTTTGCACTTAAAAAAGCTGGAGGGGGCGGCGCCTGTGGCTCAAAGGAGTAAGGTGCAGGCCCCATGTGCAGGAGGTGGTGGGTTCAAACCCAGCCCCTGCCAAAAATTGCAAAAAAAAAGGCTGGAGAGACAAGAAAATAGGACCCTGTGGTCATAAGGGTGGTTATAAGCAGCCCTGGGAATGATAAACACAAGATTTTATTACCAATTATTGTTGATAAGTATTGGCTTGTGTGATCTTACTGACATCAGACATTTCTTCACTAAACCAAAAGTTAATGGTGACTTGCTCGACTCTGCAGAATACTGGCTGAGCTGACCCAGCTTAGATCACTTGAGACTCCCAGGAGCTCAGGAGGTAAAAGATGAGTAAGTTTGCTAGAATAGCCTCACAAAGTAGAAGGACTGCAATAGATCTTATTTGGCTTCAACGTGTTTAATTTCATAGTCATTCTAGGGATGGTGACAGTAGAAACCTTTTCCCCAAGTACAAAATTTCTTCTGGATTTAACAAAAATTTTAACTGCTAGTATCTTTCCTCTTTACCATGCATCATTTTAGCACCTATGTTTTAGGGACTAGATGGGCTCCCACACATTCTTCTCTCTCTCTCTCTTTAATCCCCTTAAGGTTAAAGGTTGGGGAGGGGACGAGATGGAACAAGCCAGCAGTGTTGTTAACTCCTGGGGAAGAAAACCTCAGTTCTGGATTTTTTTTTTTTTTTTTTTGGTATATCCTTACATCATTACGTTCAGATGATAGCAGGGAATCTTTAAAATACATGTATTGGGCTAGTCACTAAATAGGTATTGCATGCCAGGTGGCTGCCAGGCCCTGTGCTGAGGCAGCTCCCCTGCCTCTGTGAGGGTTGCTGTCATACGGTGTATGGATAGCTGTCCGTAGGGTATGCATTCTTAAAGGGAAGGGACCACATCTTATTAATTTCTGTAGCCCATAATACTCTGGGGAGACGTTTCCTACATCAAAGCAGCCCTTTTTCTCCCTTACTTTCTTGCCACCCAGTGCTATTTGGAAAACTCACTGGGGCATGGACCGAGCCTCAGATGTCTGGGAAAGAAGTTTGAGCTGTAGTTAATCAGGTATTTGGTAACGCCATTCACTCCCTGGATACTTCTGAAATGAAAACGTAGCCTGTGAGGACAGCACATAGAGAGGAAATCAACTACAAATTAAAAAGTGATTAGCGAGTGTTTAGGCAGAAGGTCAAAGGGATTATTTTGGACTTCAAACTTTTCAGCTTTCCGGGTTTGTATTCAGTTACAAAATTACATCCCCGAATTATTTGCGCAGGTGGCAGCTGTCAGATTTGAAGACGGTTTCTGTGTTTTACAAAAGGAGCATTGACAGGGCTGGGAACAGGGAGTATGCTCCTAGGGTGAGGGTTGTCTTATCCACAGCACCCTGGAATGGCTCCAGTCTTACTCAACGGGAATGAATGACAACCCTCATCTGAGATGACACAGCCCTGTCCAGGTTAGTCCAGCCACCCTGGTGGGGAAACCAGTCAAACCAGTTGATTGGCATCCTGTAAACAGCCAGGTAGTCGATTTTCAGGGCTGAGAGGGGAGAAGAGCTAGCTTTTGTTAGATACCTACAATCTGAGATTTTATCCTTACAGCTCTTCAGAGTGGCTATTATTGACATCTTTTTTGTACTGCTGAGGCTCGGAGGAGTTAAGCAACTTGCTGAAGATGACATAGATAGAAGCAGCAAAACTGGTTTTCAAACCCAGTTTGAAGATTGCTTTCTTGAGGTCTGTGCCCTTCCCCTTACTTGGAGCTTTTTATAGGGCAGAGATCTCCCAGAGATCATGGTAAGTGGGTTAGGGGTGGGTCAGGTAAGGCAGGGCAGCAGAATCACAGAGCAGACACCTGCTCAGCCTCAGCCTGCCTCCGAGGACCCTCCTGAGTTCCCTCTGGCTGGGAGACTGTGAAGATAAGGTCTTAAAGGTCATCTAGCCCAGCCACCCATCTGAGACCTGAAGCTGGCTAGGTTCCCCCCAAATAATTCCTGATGGAATTATCTACTCTTTATTAAGACCTAAGGTATTGTGTTGTTTGGGGGGATTATGTTAGAAAAACAAGATTCAGTGTGTGAGAGAGGGATCAGATTAACATCTAGAAGGGGGTCAAAAGTATCTGCAGGTCCCAGAGTATATTTGGCAGGGAGCCAGGTCCCCTGACTTTCAGTTTGTGGCCACTGCATTTATTCAGTGCACATTTGTTGAGTTCCCACTGTGTCAGGGGTACAGAGATGAATAACATGAACCTTTTCCTGAAAAGGATCTCAGCTAGTTCAGGAGAACTTAGGGTAATTACGGTTTTAGCGTGTGGTGGGTCTCAGTCTTTCCATCTGTTAATGGGGTGGATGACATCTAAGCTCTCTTGTAGTTCTAAGATTTTATCCGGATCTTACCGAATATGTGCCTAACACCATTCCAAGTGAGATTTATGATACCACAAACATCTGACGGACTAATTTTTAAGCCCCTCCTCACCTTGCATATTATTATATATTATTATCGAATTAATGAGCATCTGTCAGAAAGTGTTTGGGGTTTGCGTTTCGATACCTGTTGCCTTTAGAAGCAGAATTCTCTGATAACCCTGCTTAGTTTCCACAGAGGGAGGTAAAAGCTGGGCCCTCTCTCGTCTTCTGAAGCATAACCATGCCATTTAGCAAGATGGGCATTGTTTCATCTGCCCCAGTCTAGCCTCCCCACCAGCCGTATGGCTGGAGTAAGTGCGCTACGGGCTTTGTAGTCCAACTTCACTTCAGTTCCGTGTTTGTTTTACTAACTGTGTGACCTTTGGCAAGTTCCTGCTCTTCTGAGCCTCAGTTCCCCCATATCTGTAATAAAATATACAAAGAAACTGCCCTCGACTTGACAGAATCCTTGGATCTATAATTGAGAACGTAGATGGGGGGTCTCGAGTTAAGATTAAGATGTATACATCAACACATCCCCATCCCCATCCCACCTATGAGGTCTGACAATTAAGTTCACAGACTCATCCTAGAAAAAGTACTCCATTCCTCATTGCTGATATCACTGCAGTCACCTCCAAAGTCCTCCCCTTGGGGAGTTACGCTCTAACACCAGCGTCTTGTCCGTCCTTCGAAGCAATTTTGGAACTCTTTCTGGAACAACCTTCAGAGCTACTGTCTCACAGCACATGGAAACATGTAACAATAATAATGAATGCCCCTCAGCCAGACACCACCACCACCAACAATAACAAATGCCCCTCACCAGGCAGGAACATGGCTGTGAGACTCTGACATGCCAAGGTTGTGACACCTTACTGGTCATTTGTACTGCGCTGCCAGTGTCAGGGCATGGTGGCAAGTTCATGAACTTAATTGTCAGATCTTGTACAATGACAGTTCTGATGGTCATTCCAGAATCGCTGTGAAGGGTGTATTGACCCTGGCATCACTGCACAGTTTCCCCTGGAAGGTACCTCACAGGTGGCCACAGTGATAGCCAGCAGTGAGGTATACATCGCTTTTTCTGGAATGAGTTTGTGAACTTAATTGTCAAACTTCGTGTGCCTACATATGTCTAACGTGGCCGTTACTTATGGGAGAAATGACTAAAGAGGTATTTCTATTTTCATAGGTTCATCCAAGGACTCAATTAGTCTCAGGGACAGGGATAGAAAAATCAAAGGCTTACAGGGCCAGGCAGTTAACATAAATGACCTAAGTGGACCTGGTAGAAGAAAATTGACCCTGAAATCTCCATGACAATGGCAAC
>CAUYQV010090969.1:0-29226 GCA_963574575.1 Galagoides demidoff | reverse complement strand
TCAAGCTATCCCCCTGGGTAGAGTGCCATGGCATCACAGCTCATAGCAACCTCCAACTCCTGGGGTCAAGCGAGTCTCCTGCCTCAGCCTCCCAAGTAGCTGGGACCACAGGCGCCCGCCACAACGCCCGGCCATTTTTTGGTTGCAGCCATCATTGTTGTTTGGCGGGCCGGGCTGGGGATTCGAACCCGCCACCTTAGGTGTATGTGGCTGGTGCCTTAGCCGATTGAGCCACCAGCGCCGAGCTGAAGGGCATAATTTTTATACATAGTTTGCTTATTTGCATTTTCTCCATTTCCTCTGTTTCCTGTCACTGCACTATAGAGCTGAGCACTAGACCATTCGTTTTTAGACTTTCCTCTGGACTTAGGTGCTGTCGCTGTCCCATCATATGTAGTACCATGGCTGAGTTATTCAGCTGCTCTGAGTTTCACTTTCATCATTTATATGTGATGGATATTCTGGAAATCGAATGAGATAACACACGAGACAAACTTAAGAAGCATTTCTAGTGTATGTTAAGGTTAATCTCCATCATGGTTATCATTTTCTCCATTTGTTGCCCCAATTTGCTGGTTTTAAAGTGAATTATCAGCTGGCACATATAACTCCTTCTTGAAGTTAAATTGACCAATATCTGGTTTTGCTCTAATAAATTCATTTTAGAGGAGAAATATAACTCATAAAATATACTTGAATCCATCTGACTCAGTTATACTGATCATATAAATTTTGAAAAGTTTATAATTTCTCCTGGTAGCCATGACAGATTTCTCTTCAGTTCAGCATGCGCCTGTAAAGCCAGTAGATGACATTTATGACACAGGTTAAGCCGGATAGACAGCAGCTTTTCCTGTCAAATAGTGGTAATAAAAGCAGTAATTCTTTTAGAAATAACAAGTACTAACATTCATTGAGCATTTATTGTTGTCTGACACAGAATCAATTGGTTTATATTGCAGTAATATATTTATTTCTCACCAGGCAAGGCAGCTGGTGCTCAGAGGTGGGGAGCTGCGTGGGAGCACAGAGGCAGGGCCCCTGAGACTTGAGTCCACACCCCCCACTTCTCTGCTGTCTTCTTAATTCTTCTAGCAGGAATTTTTGAAATATGTTAGCTCTGTAAAGCCTTAGTCCTCTTCATTATTTTTGCTAACGTACCGTGACTCCAATTTAGAAGTAGACCAATTTGTTTCTATAAAATTTTGAGATAATGGTTAACAAAAGTTCTTTTAAATTTTAAAGGCTGTATAACATTGCTAAAAAACTATGTAAAACAGTTTATCTAACACAGAAAGCGCAAATCAGGCTTTGTCTATTCAGTGCTTTGGATCAGATTAGTGGATTTGTTCTATTTTAATTTATCATAAAAGGTGTAAACAATTTTTTTTAGGAAGTTATAGTGGCTTGCAAAACCGTTAAAAAATAAACAGATCTTTCTATTGATTAATACCCAGTTAGCTAGACTAATGCTGGTGGAAGAAGAACATAACAATAAAGATGTTACCTTGTGTGGGTATTTAATCGAGTCTGTCACCACTCTATGTGTTGTATAGGGATTAATTCTTTTAAACAAAAGACAACAAATGTTATGGGGCAGGTGCTATTATCTTCACTTTACAAATGGAAAAACTGAGGAAGAGAGGTTAAGAAACATGCCTGTGGTCCTATAAACGGTGACTGGTGGATGTGTGGAATTCAAACCCAGACTTGTGGCTGTACTCCCCTTCCCCCATTACGTTTGCAGCAGATGTGCTTTTTGGATTTTTCTCAGTGTGTGTGTTGTTCTTACTGGTGTGTGAATTAGAAATTAACGTGATAATTCTTTTAGCTTGACATTAAACTACCACTTAAACTTGACACTGTAGGACCAGAGTAATTCCAAGTGTGTTAGTGTCTTCAGTGGCTGCATGGAGAACCCTGTGGAAGCATTTACTCTAGTTAAATGTATGATTAACTTTAGTAATCGGTAAGTAGGTTTTTAAGAAAAACCTTATTCCTTTATATTCCGTAGATGCTTGATTTCTAATGGCAAGATTAAAAAAATTAAAACATTACTTCTTAAGCAGCAAAGTATGTAAAGCTTGAATTTCTTTTTGATGTGTCATTGATGCTTGTCTCGCTCAAGGCCTTTACTACTCTCTGTAAAGATGAGTCCTTTTTCGTATTTCTCAAAGTGAAATGATAAATGTCTTTTACTGGTTTTGATGTTATTCTTATGAAGATAGGATCTTGTAGTAGGTCTAAATGCCTGTGGTTCCAGCATTATAATTTAAGAATAATGTAGCTCTCTCCAAAGTACAGTTGCAGGTACCGGCTCTTGGCACCTGGCACCTTTTCAGCAGCATCATCTGTGTTTCCTGTGAAAATCAAGAAACCCTTCTGCTCCCTGATATGAATAGATTCAAGCCCAGAAAGCCAGACTATATTAGCTTTTCTTTTATCTGTTTGATTCTAACATGCTAATTTTCTGGGTGAACAGAGTTGATGGAGAATTTCTTCTTATATTTATTACATCGAGATTCACCTTGACTTCAAACTCTTCCTTGTTTCATTGCAGAAGATTTCTAAAAAAATTGCACAGAAAGTGTCTAGGAACACTCGAAGTCATAAAGGGCTCTTTATGAAATCACTCTTCCTTGGTAAATGATATGAAAAGTTTTGGTGTAGTTCTTCATATTCTTGAGTTATCAACTAAAGGTCTTTTTATTTAATTCTACAAGAGCTCTGAGATTTTTCTTTCTTTTAAGACATTTTCTTAGCTCATGACTAGACAATGAAAGCAAGACAATTTCAACTGTATTCCAAAAAAAGATTGGCTCATTTACTAAAAACATGCTTTTGCATAAGTCTGAAAATATTTGACACCAAGGACATTTGATTTCACTCATTATGAACCCAGGGCTTAAGCAGTAGAATTATGCTGACAAGAAAGGGTCTTAGTCATCTCTGCAGATCAACTGTGTGTTGTGTTCTTCATGGGAAAGAATCACTTGATGGAACAGATTCCCAAAGTAGATGCTTTTTTTTCCCAGAAGAAATAGGCATAAATATTAAGAAATACTAATGGTAATGGATTTCTACTTGGCATTTATAGCTAGGAGCAAGAATTCAGACATATGTGTTTACATAAATGATTTATACTAATACAAATAAATAAGCTTTGGTATACACTGAGAACAGCTGCTCCTTTGCTTAGGTTGAAAAAAACATATTCATGAATACATGAATGTAGATTTACTCATCACTGTCATAAAGCTGTGCGTGTAGGAGGGTTTATAATGTTCTTTTTTCATTAGGAAGTTAAGATAGAATTCTTTTTGAGATACTAAAATACATAGTTTTAAAGTATTTTTTTTTTTTTAATCCATAAAGTCTGATTTTGCTCTTTTTTCTTCCCCATAGGCTTGTGTCTCCAGAGCAGCCACCAAAGGCCAGGTTCCTGACTTTGGGGTCCAAATTCCGCTACAGCGGCCGCACCCAAGCACAGACCCGCCAGGCAAGCACCCTCATAGATAGGCCAGCACCACACTTTGAGCGCACCTCTAGTAAACGTGTCTCCAGGAGTCTTGATGGAGGTAAATACATTTATATCATAATACCTTTAGCTTTCATTCATTTTTATCTAACCCAATGAGGTTAGAAAATGTTGATCTCGTAACAAGGCTACCAGAAATACCCTAGAGGGTAGCCCTTTTTTTCTGAATAAATAAAAAGCTATTAAAATCACTGGAAAATAATTTTGTAGGGCTTTGAAAATGTCATTCTGAATATACATTATTTTGGGGGGTACAGGTTAAATGTCCCAAGTCTGAAATCCAAAGTGTTTACGAGATCTGAAACTTTTCGAATGCCAACATATATTCAAGGAAATGCTTATTGGAAAATTTTGATTTCAGGTTTTTGAATTTGGGATGCTTAGCCAATAAGTATATATAATGCAGACATTCCAAAATCTGAAAAAATACAAAATCTGAGACTCCTCTGGTCCTAATCTTTTCAGATAAGGGATACTCAACTTGTATTGTTACTGCACAAAAATCTTCCTTAAGGGTTCTTACTCATGCGATGTTGGACAAACACGTTTTTACTTGTTTGTGGTGTGTTTTATATGGTTACATTTCTTGAACTTCTTAATTAATGGTAAAATGTAATTCCCAGGGGTTTTGGGTATGGGAACATATGACTCTTAATTCATATGAACACAAATCATTCCTAACATCAAATTTTTGTGAGTTAAAAAGCTCTCGCTATGTGGCAGCGCCTGTGGCTCAAAGGAGTAGGACACTAGCTACATATACCGGAGGTGATGGGTTCAAACCCAGTCCCAGCCAAAAACTGCAAAAAAAAAAAAAAAACAAACAAAAAAACTTGCTAAAGCTTAGAAAACTTCCTATCACATGAGAAGATGTTCATAGTTTCAAAGGATTAGTTTTGAATACAGCACTTTAACAAAAACAAAGGAAATATGTTTATTTGTTCTTTAACCCAAGAGTAGATGTATGTGAATTTTTAATCTATAATTGGCTACATATTTTTAATTTTATATAATCTAAAATAAATTGATGTTGCTTTTCTTCATGTATGTGTCTTATTACCTGGTCCAATTTTGAGTCGATAGATTTCCTATAAATGAGTGAGATTAGATTTATATTAGTGGCTCGGCGCCTGTGGCTCAATCGGCTAAGGCGCCAGCCACGTACACCTAAGGTGGCGGGTTCAAATCCCCAGCCCGGGCCTGCCGGACAACAATGATGGCTGCAACCAAAAAATGGCCAGGCATTGTGGCGGGCGCCTGTGATCCCAGCTACTTGGGAGGCGGAGGCAGGAGACTCGCTTGAGCCCAGGAGTTGGAGGTTGCTGTGAGCTGTGATGCCATGGCACTCTACCCAGGGGGATAGCTTGAGGCTCCGTCTCAAAAAAACAAACAAACAAACAAACAAACAAAACAACATTTTTTATATGCCATAAATTAAAACAAAAAGAAATGAAAAACTAAAACAATTTGCAATTTATATCACAGAGGACTAATTTCTCTATTATGTAAAGTATTCCTGAAATCTGAGAAGAAAAAGACATGATAGAAGTCAAGGAGGGAAGATCCCTTGAGTTTAGAAGTTCAAGATCATCCTGAGCAAGAACGAGACCCCATCGCTACTAGAAATAGAAAAAGTAGCTGGGTGTCATGAGGGGTAGCTGTAGTCCCACCTACTTGGGAGGCTGAGGCAGGAGGATCACTGAAACCCAGGAGTTTGAGGTTACTGTCAGCTAGGCTGATGACACCATGGCATTATAGCCTGGGCAACAGAGTAGAACTCTGTTTTCACAAAAAAGAAAAGAAAACAAAACAAAACACCTGATACAAAAATGGGCAAAAGCTATAACACTTCTCAGCAGAAGAAATACAAATAGTCCTTAAATATATGAAAAGATCATCAACATTACTCACAGGAATAATTTGCATTAAAACTACTCCAAGATACAATTTCTTTTTTTTTGTAGAGACAGAGTCTCACTTTATTGCCCTTGGTAGAGTGCCGTGGTCTCACACAGCTCACAGCAACCTCCAACTCCAGGGCTTAGGCGATTCTCTTGCCTCAGCCTCCCGAGTAGCTGGGACCACAGATGCCCACCACAACACCCAGCTATTTTTTTGTTGCAGTTTGGCCGGGGCCAAGGGCCCCACCACTCTCGGTATATGGGGCCAGCACCCTACCCACTGAGCCACAGGCAAGGCCCAAGATACAATTTCTTATATATTAGGAAGTAACATGTGCTTAAAGTTATTCACAGCAGTATTACTTGAAATAGCAAAAGACTGGAAACAACCCAAATGCCTATCAATAAAGGGATCTGTTGAATAAATTACGATATATACACACAATGAGAACTAAGCCACCATAAAAAAGGAGGAAAATCTCTTCTTCCTAATAGGAAGTGGTCTCCAAGATATGCTGCTAAGTGAAAAAAGAGCTGTGTAGAAGAGTGTATATTTTATGCTACCTTTTGTGAAAGAAAAAAGGAAAAATAACAATACGTGTGAAAAAAAAACCCAATATGTCTGTTTGCATATTTTGGAAAAATAACTAGAAGGTTAAATCAGAAGCTAATAAAAATAGTTAGCTATAGAAGGAGGAACATAGGATTGGATGAGATAGGGATATAAGAAGGACTTCTGTGAGTATACTTATAAAAATTATTTTAACTTTTGAACCACATATTTTGTGTCAAAAAATAAAATTAAGGTGTTATAGCTCTCTTAGAATTTGTTTAGAGCTCGGCGCCTGTGGCCCAAGTGGCTAAGGTGCCAGCCAAATACACCTAAGGTGGCGGGTTCGAATCCAGCCCAGGCCGCCAAACAACAACGCTGGCTGCAACCAAAAAATAGCCAGGCGTTGTGGCGGGCATCTGTGGTCCTAGCTACTTGGGAGGCTAAGGCAGGACACTGGCTTGAGCCCAGGAGTTGGCGGTTGCTGTGAGCTGTGATGCCACAGCACTCTACCCAGATAGCTTGAGGCGCTGTCTCAAAAAAAAAGAATTTGTGTAGCAGGTTTTCTAGTCCTCACTGGAAGACCCCTTCCCCATCAATAAATAAATAAATAAATTTAATCGTAAAGAAAATAAAGCAACCCTTAAAATCAAAAATAAACTGAAACAAATAAATCTAACTATAAATCAAACTAGGTAACAAAACTACAAGAAAAATATTATCTCCAGTAACTTTTGGATACACTAGTCTGACTGTATACCTTTAGTAGAACATATTTTAAAGAGAAGAAAACACAGGGGAAATCTTAACTTATTTAATAGTTCTGTTAGTAGTAATATTGGTATAATATTGAAACTATTTTATGCATAGCAAATAAATAAGTAGGTTAAAATTAATAAAAAAGAAGATAGTATAAGATAAAATATAAAGAAAACCCTATAATGTTAAATTTGAATCATAAACAGTATGAACTTGAGTATTTTTTTTTTAATGTAACTTCTAGTTTTCTCTATCATCAACACCCTATTTTGGGACACACTGTTCTATCAGAAGGTTTCTAAATACCAACCCTGCGAAAATGATCAGTGGCTCCCTGGACAAATGGCTGATTTCAACACAGACCAGAGAATTTACAAGGGGAGCCTGGGGCATACTGCAGTAGAAACCAAGTGAGCACGCAAAACTGGGAGTGGAGAGCGTCAAAAGGATGCAGGAGCCCCAACTTTATGGGTTCCACTGGGCAAATTTGGGAAATTTGAGCAGCACAAAGTATTATATTACACTGTAAAACCCAATAAATGAAAATCTATGAGTCAGATGATATTAAAAAGAATTCATCTGCCACTATAACTGAAGGTGATTACAGTATCTTCTATTAGTAAGGATCTGGAGTCCTTACTCTAAAAACTGACAGTGAAGTGAAAAAAATTAATCTTTTCCCCCCATTTTAGGATGAACTAAAATTCATCCCCAATTATTGGGAAAAACTCTTATTTCTAGAACAATACCACCTATTAAATGTAAAAGGAATTGAAAAATCTTCATTTTATAATCCCTAACTAAGTAATTCATTCATGCAAGGAATACCAATCTGTGCTAAAACTATTATGTGAAAGGCTGTAGGGAACAAGTGCCAAAGTATTATCCCATAGATAGATTAACTGCTAATTACAAGAGGGAAAACACATCTTTACAGTGGAAAGAGCTGGTGGTCACTATTTCAACCAAGTGACCAAACCTGGCTTCACTAGCTTTGGTGCAACCTGATAGCCTGGCTAACTGAAGTGATACCTAAGACTGGTGGGGACAAAATTAAGACTTCTCGAGCGTATCTTTTTGTTTTTGAAGACAGAGATACAAGCTGTCACCCTAGGTAGAGTGCCATGGCAGCACAGCTCACAGCAACCTCCAAATCCTGGGCTTAAGTGATTTTCTTGCCTTGGCCTCCCAAGGAGCTGGGACTACAGGTGCCCGCCAGAACACCCAGCTATTTTTTGGTTGTAGTTGTCATTGTTGTTTGGCAGGCCCGGACTGGATTCGAACCTACCAGCTCTGGTGTATGTGGCTGGCACCTTAGCCGCTTAAGCTACAGGTGCCAAGCCATCGAGTATATCTTTTAAAACAGTTTTAACTTTTGAGTCAAGTATATGCTTTACACATTCAAAAAATAGAATTAAGCCATAAAAAACTTCCTAAGATTAAAAACAAATGGAAACAAATTTTACTGAAACATAGTATCCTGTATGAAATACCCTTCCTACAAATTTTGAGCCTGAATCTAGTCAAACTTTTAGAACTTCTACTTTATAGGAAATACAGGAAGAGAAAACAAGTTAAACAACAGTGGAAGGAAACAAACAAATCAGATAACTGCCCTGGACTCTTCAAAAAGTCGATGACAGAAAGAGGGTAAAATAGTGGAGGGATTCTTTTAGACTATAGACACTAAAGAGTTATAATAACTAATTACAACTGGATCCTAGTTTGACAAATATAACAGCTATAAAATACATTTTTAGACAATTAGGATCATTAAATACATGGATGGATATTGGATGTTATTAAGGAATTATTCATTTTTCTTAGGAAATTCATGCAAAAGTACTTGGAGATGAAAGGTCATAATTCATTCTTCCAAATGAGTAAGTATAATTTAAAATATACCTGTATATATACACTAAACACATAGAAAGAAAATATGGTCAAACATTAATAATTGTTGACTCTGGAGTAAACTGGTGTTCATTATACTAGTTTTTCAATTTATGTGTTTAAAACTTCCAAAGTTGTGGGGGAGGGCTTATCTAATCCTTCATGAGGCTACATGATAAGAGGTAGAAAGAGAGCTTACCTACCATTTTCCAGAAAAGGACATACAAGTGGACACTCAATATTTAGTCAAAATTAAGGGAAAAGTGCAGTGAAGAAGTCAGAGTGCTCAGATGCCATCATGACAACAAAACCTCTTAAAGACATGAGGGGCTCTGCAGGCTTCGCTCACCATATGTCACCCCCTCTGTTGGCTGCTGCCTTCCACTGTTCAGGCTTTCAGGCAAATTTTTCAAAACTGAAATAAGCTACAGAAGAAAAGAGAGTGATATATTAACAGAAATATATTACAATTAAGTACCATGAAATGACCTATAACTTTAAAAGAGCTGTGTAGCAGGGTAAGACAACAAACTGGCTTAAGTTACGAGGATACATATCCACTTGGTGGACTCAGAGTAGACATGCCCCTCTCTGGAGAGTACAGGTCATCGATTCACTTATAGAGAATGCTGGGCTTTGCCTGGTTATGTAAGCTTTTAGTCTCAGAACAGCCTGTGCCTGGCTATCCACTCTCACCTCCCAGGAAGGAAAGCAGTGGAGCCTCACAGAAAGAGAATGCACTCTGGACTCAAACACTCTGGGTTTAAACCCCAGTTCCACTACTTATGAGCTGTCTCGCTGTGGAAAAGTTATTTGTCTATGGCCTTCAATGTTGTCATTATCTGTGAAATGACTGACAACAACAACCTCAAAGTTTTCCTGGTTAAAAAAATTCCACAGCACATCTAGAAGAATCTAGCACATAAGCCAATGCTGGCAGCCTCTATTTTAAGATCATTTCAGAGGTGGGTACCTAGAATAGACAGTGCCATCAACATAGCTGTGAAAAAATTTCCTCTTTATAAAATTATTATTTTTTCTTTCATATTAACTATTTAATATGAAAACACAAATTTAATCATTAAACATTTACCCAACTCCTCCTGCAGGCAGATTCAATGAGCTCCATGAGCTATGTAAAGCCACAGAGAGGAAAGATCATCTATGGTAGGGTGGTCTGCAAAAATCCCAGTGTATGTGGATGCAAATGACTGGCACCCAGGCACAGAAGTGGGAGGAAAGCAAAGAATCACTTAGGAAATTGCTGTTAGTTTAGTCTGACAGGAATGCAAGGTATATTATACACATGAGAGTAAAACTGGGAAGAATAGGCCTCACTGTGAATGAAATGTAGTGGACCATATAAGATCATGTATCTGGGCTCGGCGCCTGTGGCTCAATCGGCTAAGGTGCCAGCCACGTACACCTAAGGTAGCGGGTTCAAATCCCTAGCCCGGGCCACCAAACAACAATGATGGCTGCAACCAAAAAAAAAAAAAAAAAATGGCAGGGCGTTGTGGCGGGCGCCTGTGGTCCCAGCTACTTGGGAGGCGGAGGCAGGAGACTCGCTTGAGCCCAGGAGTTAGAGGTTGCTATGAGCTGTGATGCCATGGCACTCTACCCAGGGGTATAGCTTGAGGTTCCGTCTCAAAAAAAAAAAAAAAAAGAAAGAAATATTTCCTAATGGAAAAAAAAGTATCCAATGTACTCAATACTATCATGAAACCAATATATAAACACACATTCATATAAATGATAAAATACAAAATAGTCCAGAAAGAAGGAGGGGAGTATATTATAAATGTTGGACCACAAAAATAAGTAAATGAGGTGATGGTTATCTTAGTTTAAGCATTCCACATTGTATTTCAAATCATGACATTGTACCCCATAAATGTATATGGTTATGATTTTTTTTTTTTGAGACAGAGCCTCAAGCTGTCCCCCTGGCTAGAGTACCGTGGCATCACAGCTCACAGCAACCTCCAACTCCTGGGAGCAAGTCTCCTGCCTCAGCCTCCCAAGTAGCTGGGACCACAGGCGCCCACCACGACGCCTGGCTATTTTTTGGTTGCAGCCGTCATTGTTATTTGGTGGGCCCAGGCTGGATTCGAACCTGCCACCTTAGGTGTATGTGGCTGGTGCCTTAGCCACTTGAGCCACAGGCGCTGAGCCTATGGTTATAATTTAATAAAAATTAAGCAAAAAAAAAAGAAAATGCAAAATTTGTAATTTAATCATAGTAATCATAACTGGGAAAATAAGCTGAAAAGCTAGGAACTTAATTTAGTCCTAATTAAAATGAGCATTTTAAAGTTGTTCTAGGCAAAACCTCACAATGGTGGCAGCTCTGAAGGGCCACAGGAATTGAGGGCAGGACTGCATGGACCACCTGGGGTGAGCAGCTGATGCCAACACTGTGACCAGACCTGCAAGATGAGGCTGGGAGTAGAGATGCTCACCAGTTCCAGCTGCCAGAGTCCTGGGTTCATAGCAGGGAAGTGGATTTGTTCAGTGGGCAGTGCTAAAGACCTGAAGTGTTTAGAACAAGTGTGCTTCTCTGAGAAAACTCCGGGGGCTGCTGGCTGAGGGACACCAGTCAGGAAGCTGACAGCCCTAAAGTCTTTCAGATGCTACACCATAGAGAAGGAGGTCTGGCCAAGCCCTCTGGTGGGCAGCACCATGTGCTCGAGACTACCTAAACCAACTCATTAAAATGGGAACACTGCACAGTGAGAACCCATGAGCACCTCAGGAGAGGCCACGTGCCTGTTGCTAACATTGCACTAAAGCACCTGCAAACAACACACCAACAACTTAGAATTTCATAAACCCCTATTTTAAAAATGAGATTAAGGGCAGCACCTGTGGCTCCGTGAGTAGGGTGCCAGCCACATACACTGAAGTTGGTGGGTTCGAACGTGGCCTGGCCAAACTGCACCAGAAAATATAGGCGGGCATTGTGGTGGATGCCTGTAGTCCCAGCTACTCAGGAGGCTGGGGCAAGAGAATTGCTTAAGCCCAGGAGTTGGAGGTTGCTGTGAGCTGTGACACCACAGCATTCTACCAAGGGCAATAAAGTGAGACTCTGTGTCTAAATAAATAAAATAAAATAAAAATGAGATTAAATTGGATAAAATAATATCTTTTTTTTTTTCGAGATGGAGCCTCAAGCTATCCCCCTGGGTAGAGTGCCATGCCATCACAGCTCATAGCAACCTCCAACTCCTGGGCTCAAGCGAGTCTCCTGCCTCCGCCTCCCAAGTAGCTGGGACCACAGGTGCCCGCCACAACGCCCGGCCATTTTTTGGTTGCAGCCATCATTGTTGTTTGGTGGGACCGGGCTGGGGATTCGAACCCGCCACCTTAGGTGTACGTGGCTGGCGCCTTAGCCGATTGAGCCACAGGTGCCAGGCCAATAATATCTTGTATATCAGTCAAGATACAATTAAAACAAACTTACACAGAAAGATTAAAAATAAAAGTGTACAATGATACTATTTAAATTAGCCTAATAAAAAAAATAAATTAGCCTAATCAAAACAAGACTGGTATGAGCCAGGTGCGATGGCTCATGCCTGTAACCCCAGCACTCTGGGAAGCCAAGGCAGGATTGCTTGAAGCCAGGATTTCAAGACTAGCCTGGGCAACATAGTGAGACTCCCCATCTCTACAAAAAAAAAAAGAGAGAGAGAAATTAGCTGGGCATTATGGTATACATCTGTAGTCCCAGGTACTGAGGAGGCTGAGGCAGGAGGCTCATTTGAGGTGAGAGTTTAAGGCTGAAGTGAGCAATATTGACATTACTTACTCTAGCCTGGGATACAGAGTAAGGCTTTGTTTCAAAAAAGAACCACCGGCTCGGCACCTGTGGCTCAAGTGGCTAAGGTGCCAGCCACATACACCTAAGGTGGCGGGTTCGAATCCAGCCCGGGCTCACCAAACAACAACAGCTGCAACCAAAAAATGGCCAGGCGTTGTAGTGGGCGCCTGTGGTCCCAGCTACTTGGGAGGTGGAGGCAGGAGACTCACTTGAGCCCAGGAGTTGGAGGTTGCTATGAGCTGTGATGCCATGGCACTCTACCCAGGGGGATCACTTGAGATTCTGTCTCAAAAAATAAAAAAAATTAAAAAAATTTAAAAAAAACAAAAAAGAACCACCAACAAAGAACAGCAACAATAGAAAACCTCTTAGGAATAGAAAGAAACTTCCTCAACTTCTGAAAGAATAGCTATTAATATAAAAAGCCCATACTTAACATCATATGTATTGGTGTATTGATGAGAAATTCAGAATTTCATAAATCCCTATTTTAAAAATGAGATTCAATTTTATAAAATAACAAGATCCATGTATTGGTGAGAAACTCAAAGCTTTCCCACTAAGGTCAGGAACAAGACAAGAATATACTCGTTCACCCACTCCCACCGATATTGTCCTGAAAGTCCTGGTTAATGCAAAAGACAAGAAAAGGAAATAGAAAGTATATTGATTATGAAGGAAAAAATAAAACTGTTTGCAAATGACACAATCATCTATGTAGAAAGTTTGAAAGAATCAACAAAAAACCCTCCTGGAACCACTGAGCAATTATTGCAAGGTTGTAGGATACAATGTTAATATATAAAAGCCAATCACTTTCCTATGTATCATCAATGCACAGCAGAATTTTAAACTGAAAACATAATTTCATTTACATTAGTACCCCCCAAAATGAAATACTTAAGGTAAAAATCTAATAAAACATGTACACAATTCTATATAAAGAAAACTACAAAATTCTGATGAATGAAATCAAAGAACTAGGTTCTTATCAATGAGATCTATAGGTTTGATTCAATCCCACTCAAAATCTCAGAAAATTATTTTGTGGATATTGACAAATTGATCTAAAGTTCACATGGAAAGGCACAGGACCCAGAGTAGCCAGCTCAACACTGAAGAGGAACGAAGTTGGAAGATGGATGCACCCTGACTTCAAGAATTACCATAGGCCAGGTGCAGTGGCTCATACCTGTAATCCCAGCACTCTGGGAGGCCCAGGTGGGTGGATTGCGATCATAGGTTCAAGACCAACCTAAACAAGAGCAATAGCCCAGTTCTAAAAATAGCTGGACGCTGTGGCCCAGCTACTTAGGAGGCTGAGGCAAGAGGATTACTTGAGGCCAAGAGTTTGAGGTTACTGTTAGCTGTGATGCCACAGCACTCTACCAAGGGCAACAAAGTGAGACTGTGTCTTAAAAAAAAAAAAAAAGAATTACCATAAAACTGTAGTAACTGAAGCAGTGAGGCATTGGCAAAAGAACAAACAGATTAAGTGGGACAGAACAGAGAGTCCAGACCTGGGACCACACGGACATAGTCAACTGACCTTTGACAGGAGCAAAGGCACTGCAGTGGAGGAAAGATGGTCTCCAACAAGTCGTGCTGGACAACTGGCCATCCACATGCAAAACAAACAAACAAAAAGAACCTAGCCACAGACCTTACACTGTCCATAAAAATTAGTTTAAAAATGGATCATACACCTAAAAGTAAAATGATAAACTATAAAACTCTTAGAAGATAACAAGGAGAAACACTACATCACTTTTTAGATACCACACCAAGGTTGATCCATGAAAGAAAAAGCTGATAAACTAGATGTCACTAAAACTAAAAACTTTTGTTCTGCAAAGACAATGTCAAGAGACAGAGAAGATGAGGCACAGAGCAGGAACAGTATTCATAGAAGACACGTTTGACATGGGACGTCTATTCAAAATATACAAAGAACTCTTTTTTTTTTTTTTTTAGATTTATTTATTTGCAGTTTTTGGCCAGGGCTGGGTTTGAACTCACCATCTCCAGCATATGGGGGCCGGCGTCCTACCTTTTTGAGCCACAGGGACTGCCCCCCAAAGAACTCTTATAAATCAACAATAAAAAGAAATAATCTCATTTTAAAACTGGGCTAACATTGGGCGCAGTGGCTCACACCTATAATCCTAGTAGTCTGAGAGGCCAAGACAGGAGGAACACTTGAGTTCAGGGGTTCCAGACAAGCCTGAGCAAGAGTGAGACCTGTCCCTACTAAAAATAGAAAACTGGCCCGGCAGTGTGGTGGGCACCTATAGTCTCAGCTACTGGGGAGACTGAGGCAGGAGGATCACTTGAGCCTAGGAATTTGAGATTGCTATGAGCTGTGATGATGCCATGGCACTCTACCCAGGGTGAGAGTGAGATTCTGTTTCAAATAAAAAAAAATAAGATATAGCGGTGCCCATAGTGCAATGGGTAGGGCGCTGGCCACACACACCAAGGCTGGTGGGCCAGCTAAACAACAATGACAACTGCAAAAAAAAAAAAGAAGAAAAAGAAAAATAGCCTGGCATTGTGGGTGCCTGTAGTCCCAGCTACTTGGGAGGCTGAGACAAGAGAATCACTTAAGCCCAAGAGTTTGAGGTTGCTGTGAGCTGTGACACCACGGCACTCTACCCAGGGTGACATAATGAGACTGTCTCAAAAAAAAAAAAAAAAGATAAAATACATGTGGGTTAACAATCTTAAGGGAGCCCTCACCAAAGATGTGCAATTGGCAAAGCATATGAAAAGACACTCCACATTGTATGTTCAGGAAAACACAAAAACAAGCATGAGATACTACCACAAACTTGTTAAGAGTGGCCACAGCCTGAGTGCTGGGAGCATCACATGCTGGTGAGGATGTCAGAGCTCTCCCTGACTGCTGGTGGGAACATAGGTGGGACAGCCACTGTGGGCACAGTTTTCTAGTTTCTTAGGAGACTAGATATTCTCTTACCATACAGTGGTGCTCCTTGATATCTGAACTGCTCTGATGGCCTCTTGTTAGTCCCAGCGGGCGTCACTGCCTGCGGTGAACAATCGACACTGTTTCTAACAGGTACGCTGGAGATGGGATTTCTAGGAGCCAGACAGTTTAAATAGTGACATTTCTCTGGGGATGGTATTTTGGGGGGAGCACAAGTCCGTCCTCTTGCATCAGTGGCAGTGCGGGTGCTGGTTTTCAGGCTGCTGTACGATTCTTTTCCATATTTTCCAACGGTTGTTAAAATTAACATGTAAGAAAGATTTGTATACTTGTTTATGACCTGCTCCTTGTTAGATTCTAGTTAAAGCTCAAGGGTTTTTGGATTATTTTCTTGGTTTTTCAGGTAAACAGTGACTTTCTTGGTAAAAGTTTATAATTTTGTTCTTTTCATAGTGTTTTACCCAGGGGTCCAGAGTAACACTAAGCACAGGCACACTACCCGCCCGACTGTTTCCCACTTCTGTGGCTTGCTGGTTTCTCAGATGTTACTGCACTGATTTCTGTCTCAGTGCCCATTTAGTATCCATTCTTATGCTCAATACTGTCTCTTTAGTCTTCACTAAAACCTGTCAGTAGGGATCTACGTTTCTTTGAATGGAAAGTAAAAACAAATACATATGATTATGGTCTGTTAAGCTTCATAAAACATCATTTATTCAACAAATATTTGGTTCATCAATTGCAGGCCAACAACAGCGGTAAGCCATCAGTAAAAGATTTACCAACACATAAACCCCACATGATCTTTATTCTTGGGAGTTTGCAGTCCACGTAGCAAAATTTCAATAAACTAATTAGTTATCATTATTATTTTTTTCTTAAAACAGAGTTTCACTGTGTCACCCTTGGTAGAGTGCTGTGGAGTCACAGCTCACAGCAACCTGAAACTCTTGGGCTTAAGTGATTGATTCTCTTGCCTCTGCCTCCCAAGTAGCTGGGACTACAGGAGCCTGCCAAAACGCCCAGCTATTTTTGGGTTGTGTTGTCATTGTTGTTTGGCAGGGGTGGGCGGGATTCAAATCCGCCACCTCTGATGTATGTGGCTGGCACCCTAGCCACTGAGCTACAGGCACCGAGCCAGAACTAATTATTTTTCAAAGAAAAGTGGTATCACTGCTTCCCAGGCTGGAGTACATTTGTATCATTACAGCTCACTGCAGCCTTGAGCTCCTGGGCTCAAGTGATCTTGTCTCAGCTTTTTTTTTTTTTCCACCCCTATCTCAGCTTTCTGAGCAGCTGGGGCTACTGTCACCATAACACCAGATGTTTTTTTTTTTATTTTTTTGCAGAAATGGGGTCTATGCTGGTCTTGAACTCCTGGCCTCAAGTGATCCTCCCACCTCAGCCTTTCCAAATGCTGGGAGTACAGGCCTCTAAATTGCAATTATGCTAAGTATGATGAATGCAAGTAACATGGTGCCAACAAAACTTGCAGGTGCCTGAGGAAATCTAAGCTGAGGCAAAGAAAGTGGACACTAGTTGGGTATGTCCTAGGAAGACTGTGGTGTGGAGAGCCTTTGGGGTCTAGGGGCTGAAACTCTTTGACACACAGTGGGTAGGAGCACAGGAGGAATAGGGAAGGCCTCAGGGCAGTGCAGGCAGGATAAGTAAGGTTTGTGTTTCTGAAAGACCCCCCTGGCTGTTGTGTGGAAATGAATAGGTGCTGAGGACAAGGTCCAGAAACAACCAGGTATGTTGTGGGAGGTGCTTAGAGGACACGAGCTCCAGTTAGAACTTGTACCTGCTGTGGGGAGTGGGCAGTCACAGGTGTCAGGTGCTGCCTGGGTCTCCAGCCTGAGCCCAAGAGGATGCAGAGGCACAGGTGAGCCAGGCTGAGTTCATTCTGTGGCGGTGACAGACATCTGGGAACCACACACCACTAAAGCTGGGTAAAATAAAAGGACAGGACCCAACCTGTATTGCTTCACTGCTGAGTGTTAGAGATGGCAAGAGGCCTTGAGAAAGGGCCTGTGCTATGTAAGGAAGGTGCAGAGGAACACACCACAGGCCTAGGAGAGACCCAGGCAGGACAGGCAGGGCCGTGGCCGAATGGGGTGTGCTTTGGGCAGCTTGCCGTAGTGTTTTCTTCAATTCTCAGCAGCTTCCAGTCCACAACTCTGACTCCATGCTCTGGTGACCAAGCATCAAAGCTTCTGCTTGTTTCCCCTGAGGATACCCTGCAGAAGAACTGTTTGCAAAACTCAAGAATCTAATCAGCTGAGCAGAGAAGAGTCAAACTAAAGTGGGACAAGCAACGCGGCTGCCTAGTGAGCTGCTCTGGGGGTGACAGACGCACAACACACACAGGGCACTGTCTACTCTTCAGCTGATTTGGTCCCACACTAAAGGTTTCATTTCAAAAAGATGAAGGAAAAACAAACCACACATGAACTTACATAAAAGTTTTATTAAATAAATACATGCACTGTCATGTATAATTAGTTGAGCAAAAAGGACATTCTGTAATTCTCTGCTGCTGTCCACTTGCAGTGGGTGATCCAACTAGAACTGGAATTAATGCAGCAGCCACAGAATCAATGCAAAGCTATACACACTGATTTGCATTTGGCTTAGGTCTTGAAAAAGGGGTGACCTCTTGACAAAGAATACCAATAAAAAGAATTCTGATAGTACAGAATATAAACTGTGATAAATATAGCTACAAAGCTTCCTCTGTTTTAATCTGAAACTGGGAAATACCTTCACGCTTTAAGGCACAGGATAAGAACCCACACGTACAAGTTGACAGAGCGGCACTTCAAATGCATCTAAGTTAATTTTCTTTCCCAGGCTGGACATGGCCACTAACACCTGTAATCCCAGGACTGTGGGAGGTTGCAATGGGAGGATCAATAGAGCTTAGGAGTTAGAGACCAGCCTGAGCAAGAGTGAGCCCCCTTCTCTAAAAATAGAAACCCTAGCTGGGCATTGTGGCTGGTGCCTGTAGTTGCAGCTACTCAGGAGGCTGAGATAGGAGGATGGCTTGAGCCCAGAAGTTTGAAGTGTTGTGAGCTGTGATGACACCACAGCTCTCTACCCAGGGCAACAGAGTTAGACTCTTTCTAAAAAACAAACAAACAAACAACAAAAAAAAATTCTCTCTATTGGCTTAGCTCAAAGTAGAAAAGTTAAAGTTCGCTTTTCCTAGATAAGTTATTAAAAACTAAAAATGAACATTTTTATAACAACTTGAGTGCTTCCATCACTGGGGTCCTGCAGACTAAGTACATGGCCTCAGTGGTGCTTCTTAGCTCTCCACACACGTCTGGAAGATGCCTATAAGCCTGAGAACATCCTTCCTTGCTCTCCTCGTAGAGTCTGGAGACGGGGCGGGGTGGGGGGGGACGATCTGGTGCCAACCTTGGTGACAGCTCTCCTGACAGTGGGGGCAGCACATGGTGCTGTTTAACTGGCTACTTTTCTAATTCTTTCTCTTTTGCTGTTGTTGCAGCAGTTGGCATTGTTGTTTAGCTGGCCCGGGCCAGGTTCGAAACTGCCAGCCTTGGTGCATGTTGCCTGCACCATAACCATTGTGCTACTGGTGCCGAGCCTACTTTCCTAATTCTTTTTTTTTTTTTTTTTTTGAGACGGATCCTCAAGCTATCCCCCCAGGTAGAACGCCATGGCATCACAGCTCATAGCAACCTCCAACTCCTGGGCTCAAGCGTGTCCCCTGCCTCCGCCTCCCAAGTAGCTGGGACCACAGGCACCCACCACAACGCCCGGCCATTTTTTGGTTGCAGCCATTATTGTTGTTTGGCAGGTCCGGGCTGGGGATTCGAACCCGCCACCTTAGGTGTACGTGGCTGGTGCCCTAGCCGATTAAGCCACAGGCACCGAGCCACTTTCCTAATTCTTAAACACAGCATTCCATTAAGTGAAATGCACATCCCCTAAATTAAGCATATGATGCAAAACCAAACATGTTGGAGTGGGTAGAAATTATTGGTATGCTAAATTTCAATGAGAGTTTCTTCTCATTTATAGATTATAAGAACCCTGTAACAGACCTAATTTAAAAAAAAAAAAAAAAAACTTCAAAAAACCTAATGCAGTGGGAAAGCAACTAGATCCAACCAGTGATTCACTGTCTTTCTCACACCCAGGCAGCGTTACTTGAATGTTTGTGTGCATGTTTCATGTGAGTGTGTGAGTGTTCCAACCCTTTGCATGCCTCCCTAGAATAACCAATCCTGGGTAAGAGCATTGGAATCAGCTTAGAAAGAAGCTTCAAATAAAGTTTCAGTAAATAGGAGACAGTGAAATTATACTGGTGTTGATGGTTATTGAAATATGCTATGAAATTATAGACTCCATTATAAATTACCCACCATTCAAAGTGTAAGTTATAAATTGAAACAAAATTAAACTCTGCCGGAGGGAGGGAGTGTGAAAATCACCACCAGTGTCTACACAGGCATTTGGGTGTGTTTGGTCACATGAGTTCTTCCTAATTTGTTGAGCTATGTGACCAGAGTTAAGAGCTGCAATTTCAATCACAAAGTTGCATTTTCCTCAATACATTTGCACACAGCTTCATAATGTTCTCATGGCTCTGGAAGCCATTTTCATTACACAGCTTCCAGTATGCCCCCAAAATGCTTCTGCAAGTGTGTCATGAGCACACGTGTTTACAGACTGGGACACTGCAAAGCAGGCAACAGACCAGAGCTCTGGGACTCGAGCCATCCTGCTCCAGCCTTCCCAGCAGCTGGGGGTACCGGAGCAGTGTCCTGCTACTCACCCACCCACCTCACAACCTTCACAGTGATGAGCGCCCCCTTCTTTGTCCACCAGGCTCACGACCACCTTAGACAGTTTCATTGCTAACACTGAAGGTCTGTTCTTATTTTTTAGGAAAAGTAAAATGCATATATCTGTGTACTATATCATGAACAGTACAATAAGCAATTAAAATAAACTTAAGAAACATCATTTATACATGTTTTTCAGATTAGTACATTATGATTTAAGAACTCATGTCAAAGCTCTAAATATTTTATATTACTCAGTGATAAAACATTTCTCCTTGTAAGCCCTTTGACTTACAACTCAATAATACGTCTTTATATTTATGAAAATGTTAACATTTGAATACTTTATTATTCATAATGAACAGAAATATACTAATATTTAATAACCTTTCAGTTTTTCTTTTTAAAAAGAAACACCACAAAATAGGTCACTGAGAACTTTTTGCTGCAAAGATGAAAATGATTATTTGTCACAAGAATTTAATAAGTCTTTGAAGAAAATATATATATTTCCTTGATCTATTTTCTTCTGAATTCAAACCAGCATGTAGAGATTATAAAAAATAGAGTCTATATACACGGCATAGTATATCTCAGTGATATGTAAAACAAGGCAATAGTATAGCACAGGTAGATCTGTGATCCAAAAGGGCAATGGAAGCTGAGTTCTACAGAAGGTGACGCTACCCACTGGCCAGCTGCACATCCCAGCAACAGCTGAAAGACCAGGGGAAACTTAACATATAAAATTTAATGATAATATTGGCCAAATCTGCCTAAGATATCAACAATTTTATAAAACTGTTAAGGTATGTATAACTAAATACACAAAATTATAAAAATAAGGTTGGTGCGTCTGTGATAGGGATGTGCTCTGTGCAGAGATGGGGAGGGTGCCTTGTGCCTGCCTGGCTAGGTCACCACGTGTGGTCGCGTCCCGTCTTCTGTGAGGTCGTACCTGAGGGAGCACAGGAGACAATGACACATATGGCATCTAGTGTGGGGCATGATGCTAACACAGGCCAGGGAGGGGAGAGGGGACAGACCCCACTGGGCCCAGGAGAGTGTCAGATACATGTGGGGTCTGTTTCCTGGTGCATAGGTCTGGGGAGGGGACAGTCCCCACTGGGCCCAGGGTCTATCACTGTCTTGGGGGGACAGACCCACTGGGCCCAGGAGAATGACAGATACATGTGGGGTCTCTATTTCCTGCTCTGTCTGGGGAGGGGACACTCACCACTGGGTCCAGCCCTTGGTGAGTTCTTCAGATGCCAGCGTCACCAATACCTGTGGGTTCAAAATAAACTGAAACGCATTGCAGTAGTTCTTATTAGATTTTTCACAACTCCTAACCTCTCTAACCTTCTGTCTCTATATATGAAGTGCTCTTTTTTTACAGACTCTTTTTTTTTGAGACGGAGCCTCAAGCTATCCCCCTGGGTAGAGTGCCATGGCATCACAGCTCATAGCAACCTCCAACTCCTGGGCTGAAGCGCGTCTCCTGCCTCCGCCTCCCAAGTAGCTGGGAAAACAGGCGCCCGCCACAACGCCCGGCCATTTTTTTTTTTGGTTGCAGCCATCATTGTTGTTTGGCGGGGCCGGGCTGGGGATTCGAACCCACCACCTTAGGTGTATGTGGCTGGCGCCTTAGCCGATTGAGCCACAGGCGCCGAGCCACAGACTCTTATTTTTCACAACTTTCCTACCTTTATGATTCACCTGTAAACGATAAGGCTGATTATACCCCAAAGATCCTACATTCCATAGTCATACCATTATCATTGACGCATCAGTTGAGACAGCTCACAGGGATAATGGCCAGTGTGCCACCAGCAGGAGATCAGCTGATGCAGACAAAGTGAAACCTACTGCTCAGAACCCTCCTCCAGATGACCTTCAGGTATCCACTGCTCAGACCTCCTCCCCATGCCACACCCCCGACTTAACCTTCATGTATCCACTGCTCCCAACTCCTCTTTCCCAACTTAACCTTCACGTATCCACTGCGCAGAGATCCCTCCCTGACTTAACCTTCCTGCTCAGGGAGGACTGAGGAACCACTGCTCAGAACTCCTCCTCCAGACAACCTTCACATATCCACTGTTCAGAGCTTCTCCTCCCCGATTTAACCTTCCTGTATCCCCTGCTTAGAACTCCTCTTCCGGACTTAACCTTCCCTTCGTGTGTCCACTGCTCAGAACTCCTCCTCCCAGACTTAACCTTCACTTAAACCTTCATGTATCCACTGCTCAGAGATCCTTCTCCCCATCTTACTGTATCCACTGCTCAGAGATCCTCCTCCCCGACTTACCCTTCACGTATCCACTATTCAGAGCTCTTTTTCCTTAACTTAACCTTCATGTACACTATTAAAAAATATACAACCGTATGCAGAATTTTTTTTTTTTTTGAGACAGAGCCTCAAGCTATCCCCCTGGGTAGAGTGCCATGGCACCACAGCTCACAGCAACCTCTAACTCCTGGGCTCAAGCGAGTCTCCTGCCTCAGTCTCCCAAGTAGCTGGAACCACAGGCGCCCGCCATAACGCCTGGCTATTTTTTGGTTGCAGCCATCATTGTTGTTTTGGCGGGCCCAGGAGGGATTTGAACCTGCTACCTTAGGTGTATGTGGCTGGTGCCTTAGCCACTTGAGCCACAGGCGCCGAGCCAGAATTTACACAAGAACATGGACATGTACTAGAAGAAATCCATAGAAACACAGCCAAAAATTTGTCAGCAAACCAGCAGAGTCATTAGCTGAGGAGCTGGGCTGTAAGAGGATGTTTCCTTCAGTGTAGTGCTTGAACAAAAATTGAAAGACTTAAAATCGCTTCTTCTTTGAGTAGAAATCATGGCATTAGCATGAGCATCAAGCCAGTAATTTCAAATGTCTTTAGGATGTACTGAGGTCTTATTGACTGTATTTATAGCCCATGATTTATAAACAAGCATTAATCATAAACTTAAGCCCTTCCCATATACTTGGAAGAGGATAACCCACTGTACTTTAGCTAAGTGTTTAATTTTTATTAAGTGTAAAAGCCAATTGTTTTAAAAACTTACTTTGCCGAGAAGCCCTTTGTCTTTGGACAGGAAACCACCGCTGTTCTTCACTGCAACATCCAGCGTTCTTCTTTGCACTTCTGGTAACGAGACACTGAAGTCAAAGCTGAAATGGGAAAAGAAGGCCTTACTTGACATTCTCCATAATTCTGCTGTATTTTCTTATAACTAATTCTGGTTTTTTTTGTGTGTATGCAGTTTTTTTTTTTTGAGACAGAGCCTCAAGCTATCCCCCTGGGTAGAGTGCCATGGCATCACAGCTCATAGCAACCTCCAACTCCTGGGCTCAAGCGAGTCTACTGCCTCAGCCTCCCAAGTAGCTGGGACCACAGGCGCCTGCCACAACGCCCGGCTATTTTTTGGTTGCAGCCGTCATTGTTGTTTGGCGGGCCCAGGCTGGATTCAAACCCACTACCTTAGGTGTACGTGGCTGGTACCTTAACCACTTGAGCCACAGGTGCCAAGCCTGCAGTTGTTTTTTGGCCAGGGTCGGTCCAAGTTATTTTCATTATTTCCCAACACGAGAGGGGACATGGGCATCCTAGGTATGCTGGTGGCTCACTTGTGGATGGGTGAGGGGTGAACATACACTTCTGACTCCTCATGGGGCAACACAGGACAGAATCCCAGCTCAAGAGAAGTTTACTCACTCAGGCCCCGGAATCACTCTCCTTCAGCCACCAGGCCCTGGCCCACTGTCTTCAATAAAGGAGTATGTGCTTGTAGCTTCGTAGGAGGCCCATGTATTCACTAGCAGCTTAAGTCAGATGCTGCAAACTCACTGCCGGTCCTACGTGGGACCCGCTCTATCCTGCCCAGGATGGCCTGGGCATTTACCACCCAAAGCTACAGTAGCTAGAAAACAAACTGGCATGTGGAGTCTCCAAATTTCTGAATGCTGTGACTAAGTAAGAACATTGTCAAACAAGACATACCCACATTGGGATTTGGTGCCTGCTTGCCAGTGTCCTGACTTCCGGTTTAAATAAAATTACTTGTACAATAAATGAGCAGCATGTTTAGAGAGAAAATGTAACTGAATTAATAGATAGTGATGCCATCCAACTTTATTATTTTCCTAAAATGTGGGATTTTAGGCTACCAGAAGATGATAATTTAAGATCTCAAATTTATAGATTAGTAGCTGCTTTTTTTTTTCTCCAGCTGTGTCACCGAGGCTGGAGTGCAGGGGTGCCAGCACAGCTCACAGCAGCCTTCAACTCCCAGGCTCAAGAGATCTTCCTGCCTTAGCCTCAGTAGCTGCAACTACAGGTGCTACCACGCCTGGTTAATTAAAACATTTTTTTTTGTGAAAATGGGGTCTTGCTATATTGCTCAGGCTGGTCTTCAACTCCTGGCCTCAAGTGACCCTCCTGCCTCAACCTCCTATGTAGCTGGGACTATAGGCATGACCCAGACGTGCAGTCTTTAAGACACCAGGCTGACCAGAGAAGCAGATTCCAGGCTTTAGTAGGCCAGATTACTAACGGGATCGCAAAAAAGTCAAACAATTATCATTGGTTTTACTCGCTTTTTCTATTGCTTTGAAAATTATAGTTGTTTTCATAAAAATATTATATATTATGAGCCTATTATTTTAAAATATATGTATATTTAAATTCTCAGTTTTAATTTTTAGCACAGAAAATATCAACAAATGTAACCCCCTAAAATGAGTTCTGTGGGGACATTTCTAATCTGATCTTTAGTGACTCATTGGTCTCCCTGTAACTTGGGCTTATCACATTCAGCGCACTGACTTGAAGTTCAAAATGCTCATTTATTAATCTTGACAAATACACGTTTGCTGAATTTGTGGAGGTTCCCCCACTTCTCGGCAGCACAGGCACTGCAACCCAGCCCGGGGAAGGCGATAATACCTCTGATCAAAAACTGGATTCAGCGTTTTCTTGGACACATGTGTTTTCCTCCTTCCTGACCGCCTCTTGTCTGGTAATAAATACATGCGTACGTATGGGTCAGAGCCGTCTTCCGAGAAGGCAATGAGATTTCTTACAACACAAACCAGAGAAGACTACATATTAGAATTCTGGAAAATGAGAATCAGCGGCACATTCAAACTTCATCAATTTTTTGTTTTATCTGAAAACCAAAAAGCAACAAAGGAAGCAGATGCCTGACATGGCCAAGCATGTTTCTGCCTTCACCCCAGGCTCATGTGGTGGCCTCTCTCTCAAACTGCTTAATTTAGTGGTTTTGCCTCCATTTCGTGAGCTGAGAGCTGAGGGATGTTCTAAAGTCCCTGCTTTCTGCCTCTCACACAGAAAATATGGCTTCACCTTTCCAAAGTGCAGCTTCTGTCCTCTCCCAGTGAGGACTGGGAATCAGCCCTCAGGCGCCTGCCGCAGCACAAGCTGGGTGAGCAGCCAAACCTGCCAGCCACCGAAGCCTCTCATGGACAGGGCCACCTCCCCAGGCAGTGCTCACTGTCCAACACACCCAACCTGCCTAATCCTCCCATACCAACTGACCTTAAGCCAGGTTAGCATACTGTTCCTTTTTTTTTGTTTTTTTTGAGACAGTCTCACTCTGTCACCCAGGCTGGAGTGCTATGGCATCATCATAGCTCACAACCTCATCTTGGGCTTTAAGTGGTTCTCTTGCTTTAGCCTCCCAAGTAGCTGGGACTACAGGTGTGTACCACAACACCTGACTAGTTTTTCTGTTTTTAGTAGAGATGGGGTCTTGCTCTTATTCAGGATGGTCTCAAACTCCTGAACTCAAGCCATCTACCCGCCTCACCTCCTGGTATTACAGGTATGAACCACTGCCAGGATACTGTTCCTTTAGACTACTCCCAAATGTTCTTCTGTGCCTTTGTCTCCCATGGCAATTATCTTTGTAGCAATAACACATAAGGATCTCAATAATTATTAAACTGAAATCTACATTTATATAATCTTTTTTTTCTTTTGAGACAGGGTCTTGCTCTGTCACCTAGGTTCACTGCTGCCTCTAACCTGGGCTCACGGGATCCTCCTCCTCCTGCCTCAGTCTCCCAGTAGCAGTACCACAGACATGTCCCACCACACCCAGCTAATTTTTCTTTCCTTCCTTTTTTTTTTTTTTTTTGTAGAGACAGGGTCTTGCTATGCTGCTTAGGCTGGTCTCCAACTCTTAGACCCAGGAATCCTCTGCCTTGGCCTCTCCGAAAGCACAGGAATCACAGCCATGAGCCACTGCACATGGCTTACATTTATACTACCCTATTTATAAATGTCACAAATTTTATTTTCCTATATTTTCAACAGCTTCTTATAAGGTCTAAATTTTTTTTTCTTGAGACAGAGTCTCACTTTGTTGCCTTCAGTAGAGTGCTGTAGCTTCTCATAGCTCACAGCAACCTCAAACTCTTGGGCACAAGTGATTCTCTTGTCTTAGCCACCTAAGTAGCTGGGATTATAGGCACTTGCCACAATACCTAGCTATTTCTAGAGACAGGGTCTCACACTTGCTCAGGCTGGTCTCAAACCTGTAAACTCAGGAAATCCACCCACCTCAGTCCCCAGAATGCTGAGATTACAGGCATGAGCCACCGCGCTCAGCTAGGTCTAAATTTTTATATCATATTTCTTTCTCTTTTCTTCCAAACTCATTAAAACAGCATATATCATATTTTAAACCAGTTGTGTTCAATGTTTTGGCTTTTCTAAGCGACAGTGGAAGATGAAAAGGTGTCTTGGGCCACACATTAAATACATGAACACTGACAAAAGCTGATGAACATTAAAAAAAGGGTCATTCAGAGTTTTTATAATATCCACCACCACAGATAAGCACTAACATTCTCACATAACACATCCTAATTATGCAGCAGCTTATTCACGGTTTCTTAAAATCATGGAGCAGGTCCAAAGTTTGTGATTACTGACACAGAAAATGTACATATCTAAGTAATAAAATGTCTTTCTTGGGACACTTTCTATTATAAAAGTAAAGGAAAAGTGGGCAACATGAAACTAGTGGAGCATTTGACATTGTATCTGAGAAACTAGGCATCAGTATCTGGTTTGGGTGGATCATCAGATATTCTGGTTCTGATTTTATGCGTACTGTGCTTCATTCTTGAAAACAGTTGCTCCCAAGTGTAGGTACCGCCGAAAAGTGATAACATGAGCAATGCGTGATTGTCAAGGGAGGGGTATTTGTCTCTGGGAAGTTAGGACCTATAAGAGTCCAGCAAAAAGACATAATCAAATTTTTCTTTAAGTTGAATGTCAGAGCATCTCTGTGCACTCCATTCGGAGACTGGCAGGTAACATACTTATGTCGATTGAAAATGGAGTTGCAAATGCACCAAAATATTATTTTCCTGGAAATCTTAAAAGCTGTTTTCAAATTCTTTCATCAAATTGAAAATGGAGACTGTATGTTTGTTGCTGCTCATAGGACTATGGCAGCCAAAATGCATTAAATTGTTTCCCTTAATTTGAGCTTGCCGTAATTTCACTTTCTTTGGAAAACTGTTAGTGTTTGATACACTATATTGATAAGTTGTTTTCTACATTGATGACACGTTTTTTTTTTGTTTTTGAGACAGAGCCTCAAGCTGTCCCCCTGGGTAGAGTGTCATGGCTTCACTACTCACAGTAACCTCTAACTCCTGGGCTCAAGCGAGTCTCCTGCCTCAGCCTCCCAAGTAGCTGGGACCGTAGGCGCCCACCACAATGCCTGGCTATATATTTTTTTGGTTGCAGCCATTATTGTTGTTTGGCAGGCCTGGGTTGGATTCAAACCCGCCATCCTAGGTGTATGTAGCTGGTGCCTTACTCGCTTGAGCCACAGGCACCGAGCCGATGACACATGTTTAATTCATCCAAATGAGCAGTTAAATTCACTAAAAATGCTATTAATAAATCTATATGCCAGTGTTCATCTCCAAGTTCTGGTGCAAATTTGGTTTTTGGACTATTAGAAGCGTACATGCAACTACAGCAGAGAAGTGGGGTTCGCACCCGCCTGCCCACCTGCAGGAATGCACAACCACGATGAGTTTGTTCCTCTGAGAGCTGTGCCGGACGGTCAGCTGGATCTGTCCCAGTGGAGACTGGCCGAGGGTCGTCCCACTGTGGGAAACAGCAGGAAGTCACTAGCTGTCTGTGGACTGCAGAAGAGTGTGATTCACTGGTAAATGGTACATAGCAAGATAATTTCATTTCATTCAGACAAAAAGAAATCAAATTAGCTATGAACTTAATTTGAACTTTTAAGTACAAACCACAAGATGAATTTATATTTCACTTAAGGATTTAATTCAACTTAGTTATTTGAAACTGTTAGTTTTTCACTTAGACTCAAAGTGAAAATGAGACATGGAGGTCTCCTTACTACAAACATTAATTCTGTGGTCTTTGTTAAGCAGTTTCCAGCCTGAGGTATCCACCCTGCATCCCTTCTCAAAGCCACATGGGCCCTTAGCAGCCTCCTGTGTTTCCGCTCTGTTGGAGCTAAGGCACAGGCCTCTGAGAGCCCTACTGCTGTCCTTGCCCAGTGCCCCCAAGATCACATCTACCTCCCAAATTAAGAGGCTCCTGAGAAAAGAGGTTCTTTTCTTTAAAATTCTCTTTCCTTCTACAGCAAAAGAGAAGAAAGGCTTCTTTTCCAACATCACAGACAGGAGAAAGTGTGTTGAGTAGGACAGAGTGTGTGGTTCAGGGCTCTGCAGAAGCCCAGTCCTCATGAGCCTGCCCCAGGCTCAGGAGCAGCCTCCACTTTTGTTCCTGCTCTTTCTCTTGATTTCTTTTTTTTTGAGACAGAGCCTCAAGCTGTCCCCCTGGGTAGAGTGCCATGGCATCACAGCTCACAGCAACCTCCAACTCCTGGGCTCAAGCGAGTCTCCTGCCTCAGCCTCCCAAATAGCTGGGACCACAGGTGCCCGCCACAGTGCCCAGCTGTTTTTTGGTTCCAGCCGTCAT
>CAUYQV010090967.1:0-24836 GCA_963574575.1 Galagoides demidoff | reverse complement strand
GGCGCCTATGGCTCAATCGGCTAAGGCGCCAGCCACATACACCTGAGGTGGCGGGTTTGAATCCCCAGCCCGGGCCCGCCAAACAACAATGATGGCTGCAACCAAAAAATGGCCGGGCATTGTGGCGGGTGCCTGTGGTCCCAGCTACTTGGGAGGCCGAGGCAGGAGACTCGCTTGAGCCCAGGAGTTGGAGGTTGCTATGAGCTGTGATGCCATGGCACTCTACCCAGGGGGACAGCTTGAGGCTCTGTCTCAAAAAAAAAAAAAAAAAAAAAGAAGGAGAAAGGGATGTAGTGGGTGGTGAGGCTGGACAGAGGGGAAGGGGCAGTCCTGCTGGCCCCTCACAGAGACCTACATGTGTTAGCGATCTCTTGCTATCTAACAAACTACTCTAACATTGAGTTACTCCAACATTAAGTGTCTTAAAAGAACAACCGTTTAATAGCTCATGGTTTTGTAATCTGGATTGGGCTCAGACGGGTGATTCTTCTGTTGGTCTGGCACGTGGTCTTCAGGGATGGGTCAGCTGGGTCTGGGCTCAGCGGAGACCGCTGACTTCTCTGGTTCCCCGCTCCCCTTCTCTTAGAGTCTCTCCTTCATGTGGTGTCTCTAGAAGGATGATTGCACTTTTTAAATGGCGGCTCAGGGCTCTCAGGATTACCAGGAAGAAGCTCTCAGCTTTCTTAAGGCTTAGGCTGTGTGCTGCCACGTCGTATTGGCACTGTGTTGATTAAATTGGACTGTACTGACTAAAACACATCAAAAAGGCCAGCCTAGATTCAAGAAAAGGTGACGACAAAAAAGTCACTAATATACAGACCACACAGCTACTTACTAGCTACATGACTTTGGACAAGTTATTTAAATCCCTCAAAGCCTCGATTTTCTCATCTTCAAAATGAGGATAATACTAGCACTTACTTCATAGTGTCCGTGTTTGGATTAACTAAAGAGTGAGGCCGAGTGCCTGGCATAGAGTGATGGAAATCAGCATCAGCACCATGGCACCTGCTGCTGCTGTTACCACAGAGATGAGTCATGAAGCCCCTGCACTGCCCAGCGCACAGTCCAGGGCCTCCCGCCTCACTCTTCTGACAGAGGTCTTCTCCTATTCCGTGCTGACAGCAGCAGGCTGCCTTTGAACTCGGATGTGTTGGGTGTCTCTTGTTTTCTGCCAACATCCACTACCCAGGGAGAAAGGCCCATCAGTCCTGGAAAAGCCAGGCGAGGAGCCAGCCAGGCTCGGCCCCTCTGCCTCTCCCTCCCATCCCCTTGTTTTCTTTTTGTTAATTAAATATGGGTCAGCTATTTACATGAACATTAACTGTTGCCATGCCAACCCAGAGAGCATCTTGAAGGGGAAGCTGAGTTTGCCCACTCCAGGAAGCTGAGCCCCAGCCTCCATCTCAGGTCCCTGCTCCTATGCCTCTGTGAGTCTCTCTTTGGTGTCTCTGTCTCTTCCTCTGTATCGCTCTGTTCATCTGTTACCCCTGTTACCCCTCTGTGTCTGTCTGTCTTTTCCTCTGTATCTCTATCCGTCTGTTACCCTTTACCCCTCTGTGTCTGTCTGTCTTTTCCTCTGTATCTCTGTTCATCTGTTACCCCTCTGTGTCTCTTTATGTATCTGTCTCTGTCTGTCTGCCTCTCTTCATTTCCCCGTGTCTTTCTCTGTATGTGTCTCTCTGTCTGTCCCTCTGTGTGTGTGTCAGCTTCTCTGTATTTTGTTGTCTTGGTCTCTGTCTCTCTCTGTGTCCTTCTGTCTGTCTCTTTCTCATTAGTCCCCTCAGAGTGCTTTTCTTTGTGACACCCAATTCCTGCCTATCAGCCCTGAAGAAGAACAGAATGGTTTTGTGCCATAGCTCAGTGAGTAGGGCACTGGCCACATACACGGAGGCTGGCGGGTTCAAGCCCTGCCCATCCGGGCCTGCTAAACAACAATGACAATTGCAACCAAAAAAAATAGCCAGGTGTTGTGGCGGGCACCTGTAGTCCCAGCCACTCGGGAGGCTGAGGCAAGAGAATTCTTAAGCCCAAGAGTTTGAGGACTGTGAGCTGTGACACCATGGTACTCTACCGAGGGTGACATATGGAGACTCTGTCTCAAAAAAAAAAGAGCAGAACGCAAGTCCGCCACATCTTCCAGGCAGCTCTTACAGACCCTCTTCCCTCTTCTTTAATGTTAAAAGATCCCCATCTCCTACCACCTCCCATGTTTACCTTCTTTCAGTTGGGAAAATGCATAACAATGAAAAGTTGCTATGAATTCAGCAGTGCTTTTAAATGGATGTATTTTATTCATCCTAGTCAGTGTGAGAAATACCACTGCATGTATCTGAGAGATGGATAATCGATTCTGATTTCTGGCAGGATTTGGATTCAGAGCCCACCACCCTGTCCCCTACACTCTGCTGTGATTCCGGGGATGCCCAGCATGCTCTGTTTACAGGTCAGAACCCTGCATTAGTCCCTGCTGCTCCAAGTGGGGTCCACAGATCCCATTGTCAGTCTCTCCTGGAGTTTGTTAGAAATGCAGGACGTTGGGACCCAGTCCAGACCTCCTGATCAGAACCTATATTTTAACAAGATCTCCTGGTGACTCTATGCACATTAAAATTTCAGAAGGCTGCCTTAATAGAGACAGCTGGGGTCACCTACCCGCAGTCAATCAACGGTAGTTGCTAAGTGCACAGGCTTTGGAACTGGCAACCCGGGTGTGAATCCCAGCTCTTGATCCATGCAACACAGATGGAGGGAGTTCCTCCATGTGTCAGCCCTGGGGTGCAAGCCAGAGACACAATAGAGGGAAAACCAGGCATGGATCCTGTTCTCCGGGCACCTGCCGCCTCTCCTGGGAGACATGTGCTGATGAATGTGGAAAGACGTAAACACAGATCCATCCACCCATTCATTATGTTCATTTAGCAAGTGTTCATTGAGTGCCTGCTCCATGCCGGAGACTGCTGTGCACAGACAACAGAACTTGGCTGCGGCGGGAAGTCTGGGAGGGCTTCCCTGAGGAAGTGACATGTGAGTGGAGAGTGAAGGACGTGTTGGAGTTCACTGAAGGAGGATTGGGCGGGCGGTTGTAGAAAGTTTCATCATCGTCATCAATGCCAACTGTTGCTGAAAAGACAAACGCGCTGAGCCTGAGATACGCCTGCGGGATGTAGCTCCCAGAGGTCACTGTCTATTGCAGTGGGAGTTTTTCCTTGGGAGCAGCTGGACTAAAGCCAGATTGGATGGTTGAAGGCGTGTGAGTGGGAGGAGAGGGGAAAAAAAGGGTAGGTAAAGTCATCTATCTGAAGCTGTTTGCCAGAGAGGGAGGAGGGGAGATAGCAGACAGCTGCTAACGTGACCCAGAGGGAGGGTTTTCTTTTATTTGCTCTTCGTAGCCAGGGAAGCCGCTCTGGACTTCTGTGACCTTGGACACGTGGCTCATCATTTTCTGAGGCTGGTTTCTTCTTTCTCTGTAAAATGGGGATAATGATAGGAACAACATAAAACCCAAACCACTGGATATTAATCATGTTGGAATTCCTCATGGAAAGTGAAGGGCCCCTGTTTGGGGCATGCCCTGATTAGAACTGCTGGAGAATTAATAAGAAGGCCCGGAGCCCTGGGTGTGGGCAGAACCGATCTGCCTAAGCTCCAGCAGGAAAGTGGCAGCATCCCTAGAGAGAAGGGAGCACAGAGGGAGGCGGCCATGATCTCTGGGACTGATGCAGGAGGTGACCCCTCCCCCCAGTCCTTTCCACATTCCCGCTGCTGATGGTGCAGGGGAGGCCCATGAGGTCTGCAGATTTCTTTGTCTATCTGATGAGAACCAGACGGAGGCAGCTGAGGAAGGGCAGACAGCAGCATGCCGTGGGAAGCCCCTGGGTGCTCAGCAAGCTTGGGCAGGATTTTTGAAAGACAAGGGTAGAGAAACCAAGGGTCAGGCCAAGTTCACTCAGTTCTTCAAGGGACACAGAGACCACACTGGTATTGGATTAGGCATGTTACACAGGGCACTGTGTTGCAAAGCTGCTTTAGAGGAAATGACATAAAGCAACTTTGTTACCTCCATTCATGCTGCTAGATTAACAATCGCATATTAGGCACTGGCTGTGTGCCCTGTACACTGTTGCAGATATTAGAGTTGCAACACTCAGGGAAATATTCAGAGCCTACATTGTAGCGGAGGGAGACCCACAGTAAGCAAATGAAAACACACTGTATACTATGTGATGATAAGAGCTGTGGAGAAAAATAGAAAAGGTTAATTTGTGTTTTTATGAAGAAAGGGGTACATGTTGGGAGAGGGAGGGTCATTCTAATAAGGTGATCAGAGAGGGCCTCTGTTTAGAGTGACTTTTGACCAGAGAACTGAAAGAGGGGTGAGCCCTGCAGACATGTAGAGTAAGGCCATTCTAGACAGAAGGAATTTAGCAAAGGGCTTTCCATCTAGCTGGGAAGATGAGACTTACTATAAAAACCATAGTCGTAAACTTGAGAGCTCCTAAGTACAGCAGGTAGCTTGTGACAGATAATCAGAGGAGGTGGACGTGACCATGGGTTCAAATTCCAGGGTCCCTTCAAAGAGGGTGGATTGGCTGACTTTGTACCTGAGAGTTTATATATGCAAAAGGGAAGAGTGGTGTCTCCTTGGGTAAAGAGAATGGTGAAGGCAAGGATACCTTGTAAGTATAGACTTAGATTCAGCTGACGGCACGTCCTCAAGGCGGCATGAATATCGCCTCCTCTGAGAAGGCTTCGCTTGGTTCCCTCTCTCCACCAAGATGTGCGAGGCCCCTTCCTCTGGACAGCTCTATACCTTGTGTCTGCCACTGTCTGCACTTGTCTCATTGTGTCCTGTTCTTTATTTTCACATGGATCTACCCCAGGAGGCGGTGCTGATCTGCCCCTTGGGGCTTGGCTGGTCCACCTATTTATTTGACATCCAAATGGAGCATTTGGCTAGAGGTGGGCAGGGAGTGGAAGGTTGGCTGAAGACGGGGCTTGGGACCAGATTAAAGCTAGGGTTTGGGAAAGAGAACCTGGCTGTGCTAGGTAAGACGGCTTCCAGAAGAGAACTCGGGCAGAGAAATCGACTTTCAAAGATGCCAAGAGTCACAGCCTGGATGGCAGGGGTGGAGTGGAGGTGGGTTTACCTTCATCGTGAGCAGAGAGGATGAAAAAGGGAGAAGAGAGAAGAGAGACCTCACGGAGAAACTGGCCCTTAACCACAGAATGTAAAGGAGAAGGTACTATTGAAGATGACGCCAAGTTAGGAGGCTTGGAGGGAGAAGAGAACCAGCCTACTGTGCCCTGTACAGCCGCGTAGTTCATCTCCCTGGTCCCTGCCATGCATGACTGTCTTCATTTTACTCTTTAGAAAGCGACTTTCAAACCATATTCCAGACATTGGAATTTAAGTAACATTAGTAACAAGGAAGTCCAGTGACTATTCATATACATTAGTGCCAATTCTGAGTGTCTTTAATGGATCCTGGACAGGTGTATACAAACAGTCAAAATGGTGTTAGTACACCTGGTGAATGGAACCACTGCTGTTAGAATAGGAGGCTGAATTCATCGGTACTATAAAATAATGATAATGATGATCATGAGCCTACCTTGCTAGAGCACATTAAAATCAGATTAATTAGTTAATTTAAAATAGCAGTACCCATTAAGATCATTAAGAACACCTTAACTCAATTTAGCATCCCAGCTGTAAACTTCTCGGCGCTTTTCTTAAGAATCGTCTAATTCAGATTCGTGATGCTGAGATGAGGCTCCCCATTTCTTTCCTTCATGTGACAAGTATTTATTGAGTGCCTACTAGATGTCATACCCTCAGCTGGGATAGGACAGTGCCCTGTCCTGGAGGAGTTTGCTGTCTAGTGAGGGGGATGGCCTGGGGAGGGCTATGATAGGTCAGGTTGGCCACAAGTCCTGGGGAGCACAGGAGGACAGGACAGCATGTTCTAGGGCCAGGCAACCTGAAGCCCGAGGGGCTGACACAAACCATGGCTGACCTCCATCTGTGCTGCCTGCAATGACATTGATCCCCCAAATCAAACTTATCAAACTTTCCTGAGGCAGGAAACCCAGAGGCATGCATATTGAGGGAGAGGACAGAGCCACTGTTCTGGACTCTTCTCTCTTACTATACTTACCACCCTCAACTCTCCAAAAGGTGGTTCAGACCCTGGCCCTTCCCCTCTGTGAAAAGGGGCCAAAAAGAGCCCCAAGGAGGTCCAAGTCTCCTGAGCCCCGTTTTTCAGATTTGCAGCCACCTGTCCCTGACAGACTTGGGAAGTGAGGGGAGTGAGAAGTTCTGGGTTCAGAGAGTGGCTGGTGCAAAGGCCCTGAGGTTGTAAAGAGGCCACATGCTCTGGGCCTGTTGGAGATCAGTGTTGCCTGAGGTGAGGCTGAGACACGGGAAGAGTTTGGGGCCCATTCTAGAGGGAACAAAAGGGCACTGAAGTGTTTCCAGGAGGTGATGACATGACAACACTTACATTTTCAAAAATATCCCTTTGGCTGCTGAATGAAGACTGATTGGAGATAACCCTGCAGGCCCCTGCCGTCCATGGGATTTTCTGGGATGATGAAAATGTATCTGTGCTGTCCAGAGTGGCGGCCATTCATCCCCTGTGGCTATGGAACAGCTGAAATGAGGATCACATGATGGAGGGCTGAGTTTAGTTAGCTCATTAAGTTTAAATGGTCCCCTGTGGACAGTGGCCATTCCACTGGGCACAACTCCAGACCCCTCTCCAGAAGTGGGGACGTCTGGGGGGGTTTATCCCAAATCCCTTGTCCTCATAGGTCAAAGGGGAGGCACACTTTTAAGATTTTTATTTTCTTGTTTTCAAAGAGCTTTCCAGATAGGCCCCCAAGTTGATTCGCTCACTGTGGGGGTGGGGTGGGGCCTCTCTACCCACATCCTCACCCCCACTGCCTTCCCCCTGGGGGTGGGGCGGGGCCTCTCTGCCCAGTCCTCACCCTCACTGGCTTCCCCCTGAGGGTGGGGTGGAGCCTCTCTGCCCAGTCCTCACCTCCACTGGCTTTCCCCTGGGGGTGGGGCGGGGCCTCTCTGCCCATGTCCTCACCCTCACTGGCTTCCCCCTGGGGGTGGGGCAGGGCCTCTCTGCTCACTGTCTTCACCCCCACTGGCTTCTCCCTAGGGGTGGGCGGGGCCTCTGCCCACATCCTCACCCCCACTGGCTTCCCCCTGGGGGTGGGGTGGGGCCTCTCTTCCCAGTCCTCACCCTCACTGGCTTCCCCCTGGGGGTGGGGCAGGGTCTCTCTGCCCACGTCCTCACCCCCACTGGCTTCTCCCTTCCTTTGCTCTAGTTCTCCCCAGTTGGAGGAATTGGAGAGGTTGATGGGGGCTGACTTCAAAGCTGGTATCTATGTCCCCATCCCTTTCTTTTCTCCTCCCATGGCAGTCCATAAATACTCCCAAACCTGTTTTCCAGAATTAAAACAACAAAACAACAATGAAAACATGTTCTCTTGGACTCAGGGCACCGGTCAGGTGTCTCTGCAGGGCAGGAAGGACCTTGGCACGTCCAGCTGCCCCTGGGAGGAGGCAGGCTCGCTTCTCCCTTTCCTCTCTCAGTTTCATCCACGGTGATCTTTCCTCAGCCTTGTTTTTCAATTAACATCCCCAATCCTGTGGATTACAGTTTCTCATTTGCCAGGATTATTAGCAATGAAAATACTAGCAATAATGATAAATATTTGCTGCAGAAATCTACCCAGAGCCTCTGCTCTTCCCACGCGGCATAATTAAAAAACAAACCAGGTGGGCAAATAAAAAGGCTGGATGACCCCTCTGGCCTCCGGGAGGACCTGGGAGGATCATGGACCCCAAAGAGGACATTAGTGCCAAGCCAGAGCCACCAGCAAATATGGAGCAAAACAGATGAAGCTCAGCGGCAAGGGGAGAAGCCTAATAGATCTTGCCCAAAGTGTCTTTCACCTGGGGCTCTAATCTGTAATTAAAGGGGCACCATGGAAGAACAGTGGGGGGTTAGGGTGGCAAGGACTGGCGCTCAGGAGAGAGAACTGCTCCCTCTCTGCGTTTGCACCAAGGGCTGGGTCCCGAGTCCCCCCATGTGGGAGGGCACCATGGGTCCTTCTCACTTCCCACTTCTGATCCCATCTTGACCCACCCTGGGGGGGTCCTGGGTCAGCCAGGTGCACGCTCTTCCCTCCACCTGCAGGCCTTTCTGCACCATCAGTCTACCCTGCTGCCCCTGCCATGCTTTGCTTATTGCTGGGGCACCCCCAGCTGCCTTCCCTTTCTCCCACCTCCTGCGCCCTCTCCTTTCTGCAGAGCAGATCTCCAAAGTCGCCGGCTCCCAGAAACCTTCCTCCTGCAGCCAATCCTCTGCAGACTGCCCCTTTACATGGGGTCTCTCTAGGGTCCAGGAGGAGCTAAGTGTACCCTGAGCTCTGCCTCTGAGTGACCTGTGTGACCCTGGGCAAGTCAGAGGCTCTCTGGTCCTCAGGGCTCCTATCCACAGAAGGGCGGCTTCCCCAGCAGTGTAGTTCCTGGGATTAAACAAGACGCTTTATACAGAGCCACGCGTGCAGTTACAGGTGACTGGAGGACCCTCTTGCCCTACGCCTTTCCCACTGGGAGGCGCAGCCTGTATGCAGTGTTTTGGGTTCACAGTGCAGTGGGTATATTTCTTGTCCTTAGCTGTGTCTCCCTATCAGACCGAGGTCTTGTCTGCTTCTATTTGTCCTTCCTTACAATAGCTGATACAGGGCTCTACGTGCTGGGGCTGCCAAATTCGTGATGCAAAGAGAAGAGATGGTGAATTATGGGGATGTGTCTCCTTTCTGTTCTGCCAGGGACGCTGCCTCAGCACACTCAGCACTGGCAGCGACTCCTAGAGAGTTATCATATTTGCAAGGGTGACCATGAAGGCTCTATGTCCCTTGCTTCAGGCTTGATATCTAGACGCACCTTTCCCCACTAGCCCCTGAGAGAATAAAATTGATTCTGTCTCCCCAGCCGTCCTCTTCTCCCCACCCCACGTCCTAGACACACACTTGCTTCCCTGGAGGACAGGGTTCCCTGTGCATCTTGGGGTACTCACTCTGCCTCTTGCAAGTAACTTGTGGGATCGTCCAACCCTGGCTAGGAAAGCTAAACCACAATCCATCCATATTCCCAACAACAGGGAGTTTGTTAAATAACGCACGGTGCCTCACACTCATCTATGATATATTTTCAATGCAAAAAAATAAAGCAGGTTACAAAACCATATGTAAACTAAGAGCCCATTTTAGTTAGGGAAAAAAAAAAAAAGACAACCCAACTGTCTATGTATCAGTGGGTTGCAAACTGGAAGAATGTACACCAAAATGTCAGCAAGGGTTTTTTTGTTTGTTTGTTTGTTTTTCCTGAGTCGTGGGCCAACAAAGGAGTTTGATTTCCTTCTCTGTGCACATCTGTAATTTTCTGATTTGTTTGCACAAGCATCTATTTCTTCTGTCTCGACTAAATAAACAAATAAAGAAAAGCACCACCAGGTTCTCCCAGGCCTCGTTTACATACATTTGCATGTTGTCCCATCAGACGCCATCCATCAAAGATCGGTTCCATCAGCCTTCAAGAATGGAAGAGGCTGGGCATCGTGCCTCCGTCGATTGTGGTTTTGAGGCCCGCCCTGCGAGGACCCTGGCACACCCCCCTCTGAGATCTGGAGCCCAGCCTGCCTCCCCCACCAAGTTCCTCCCCAGCACCACTGTCTCCAACTAGACGACAACAGTGACACCGACCCAGCGGCAACAACAGTCCTGTTGTCACATCTCCAACCTCGAAGGCATCTGGATTCCACTCTGCTGGCAGCATTTTCATGTTATTCTCACCGCTCTGACCTTAAGTGGCTGATTTTTCTCTTTCTTCCTTCCCTTGTATTTCACCTCGCCTCCCCTCCTCCCCTTCTCTCTCCTGCCTGCGATTGTCTGAGCCAAGCATCTGAGCTGTCTCCAGCTTGCCTTGCCGCCTATTTTTGTACTTTGTGAAACCAAGGATACAAAGGGCCGTGACTGGCGTGCAGCGCTCAGTCCTGCGACGACGTGTCTGTCTCCTCGGCTGGGGCTGGATCGCATCTCAAAAACAGTGGCAGAGCGTAAACCTGGGGAAAGATCATGCTGATTGGTGCAAGTCTTATCTGACTCTTTGTGTGGGGCAAACAATAGATCCTAGGCTACGCACACACACACACACACACCCCCCCCCCCGCAAAAGGACCCAAAGTCTGTTTAGACTATTCATCAGGAACAGGTGCTCTTAGATCAAACGGGCAAGGTACATCTCTTGCAGCTGATAACATTCACGTTAGGTGGGATGGATACCCCGTGTTCCAAGATAGCCCTTGATCCTGTAATCCCTAACATATCTGTTCTAGTGTTCTGGGACCACCAGCCACTGGGTTACAATTTGTGGAATGTTGGTTATGTGCTCGGTGGATATGGCTGCGTCAATCCCAACGTTTATTTGCTGAATAATAAACTGACTTGTACTGTGGGCACCGGCATTCTGAACAGTGTCTGACACTTACGGGGCATGCAATAACCTGGTTTATTGTTCATCTTCCTGGAATGTGGGTAAATGGAGTGGCCCCAGTGTTTGCAAACATAGATTATTATTTCATCAGTCCTTGCAGGAGCAATAACCCATTTATTGCATCCTTACCTCTCTTCCCAGGTCTAGTGAACGCTCTCTATTTCACCCCCACTCCAGCACTGGGAAAGGAGAGTTAGGCAGAGTTTTGGCTTATGTCAGGCAGCTGGTGAGTAGCGGGTGGTAAGGTTTGCCTTTTTCTTTGATTGCAAAGCCCATTAGAGGTTCTCCTGTGGACCCGGCCGGAGTCCCCCCCTCCTGCAGTTTTAATTCTCTTGTTTTGTCCTTGGGGTTTGATCATCTTCTGTCAGATTGCCCTTCATGAAAGCAATAGACTGAATGCTTGTGTCCTCCCACGTGTGAGGTTGAAACTTAATCCCCAGTGTGATGGTAGTTGGAGGCGGGGACTTGGAGGGGTGATTAGGTCATGAGGGTACAGCCCACATGAATGGGATTAGTGCCTTTATCAGAGGGACCCCCCAGAGATCCACGTCACTCCTTTCAGCATGTGGGGACACCGCAGGAAGGTGCCATCGATGAGCAAGAAGAAGCCCTCAGCAGACACGGAATCTGCTCGCATCTCCATCTTGCACTTTCCAGCTTCCCGAACAGCGAGCAATGCCTTTCTGTTGTCAGTGGTGCCCCAGTTCAGGGTGTGTTGTTAAAGCGGCCCGGATGGCCTAAGATGTGAGCTTGTGGCTGGTTATCTCTTCACTTGCTATGGCCCTGCCTCCCTGCTGGTCCTGGCAAGGGCGTCGAAAGTGTGTCCCTGGCCACTGCTCATGGCTTGAGGGAGCCCCATGAGATGGCGAGGAGAGAGCAGGCTAATGATGGGGTGAGGGTTGGGATTTTAGAGCTCAGGCTGTCAATTCCTTGGTGCTGCCACATGGGGCCCACAGCAGAGGTTTCACCTGAGTCCAAGTGAGGGCCTGATGCCAGAGCCACCTGTCAGGCTCGACGGTAAGCCCTAAGGGGTGTGACTTTGTCTTCTCTATGTCTTGTGTGATGTCCACACTGAACAAATAACAATAACTAATAGCGATAATCATTGCAATGAAGACGGCAGGAGACAGACTGGGCTCTAAATTCCTAGGCCGGCTGCCTGTAGGTCGTTTCTCCTGTCTCTTATTTCTAGAGGTCAAGAGCCAGGGGGGCACTGTTCCTCCAGAGCTGGACTTTGGGGTCATACTCTGCAGACATGCCCAGCCCTTGGTGCCCAGCAGAGGGTCAGAGAGTCTGGCAGACAAGCTCTCACGTACTGTGGCTGCTCTGTCCTGGAGGCACAGAGGGCTACAGCACAGCCCAGGCCCACCCTCCCTTGATTCTCATCATCTATGGCGCCCACCAGCCACAGTCTGGGAGGGTGTCTCTGTCCCAGGAATCCTTGTGCCAGGCTCTGATGCCAGGGAAACTAACCTAGAACAGTGGGAGTGGGCCCTGGAGCTCAACCATAGGATATGGTGATGGTTACAGAGAGAAACTAGGCCCCAAGATCTGCCGTCTATTCCTGGGAAGGCTGCAAATCTCGGGATTCACTGTTAGGATCCCCATCAGCTCTTATTCCCCCCAAACACACATGCATACAGATGCACACACATACAGGCACATATAACCACACACTGCACACACCCAAACACAGACCCACACATATATGCGTGTCCACATACCACAGACTGGATGAACTTGGAGATTTTGACATGATGTCTCTGCTATTTGAAGGGAGAGAAGAATCTATTGCCAAACCTGTCAACCTTCGCCCAAGGCCAAGGTCATGCTGAAAGTTTAGAATTTCTTCCCTTCATGTTCTCTTTCTGGGGAGGACGATGGTCTCCTAGGAAGTCTCTAGGGTTGAAAATTGATTTCTCGATTTCCACATGTGTTTTGCTTTCACTTCAGGGCACAGAAAAACACAATCCTTCTTCATCGATCCCCGCCAGGCAGCGTTGCGGCTGGAATCAAAGGGCAGGGGTGGCCGGGGGATTCCCCAGCGTCCTCTGTGGCCCAGAGAGAGATCGAGCTTCAGAGGAGTCCCTTCCTTGTTAGTTTTTAAGATACATAATCCGCTTTTTTTGTTTCTTGGTCTGTTTTCCCCCTTTCGCAGCAAACAGCACAGACCTAGGAAGACTGTAACGGCCGTCTCAGTGCAGGAATTCACCTTGTCTTCAAGGGTCTGGGTTCATTTTCTGTGAATAACTCTTTACCAAATAGTATGACCCTGCCTGGAACCCAGAAATTAGACTCCACTAAACAGCATGGGTTCCCCCACTTGCCAGCATCCTTGGCACAAGTAACAAGAAGTGTCAGGCCAGGCGGGGTGGCTCATGCCTGTAATCCCAGTGCTTGGAGGCCAAGGTGGCTGGATTGCCTGAGCTCACAGGTTCAAGACCAACCTGAGCCAGAGTGAGACCCTGACTCTTAAAACTAGCTGGGCGTGGCAGCAGGTACCTATAGTCCCAGCTACTTGGGAGGCTGAAGCAAGAAAATCGTGTAAGCCCAGGAGTTTGAGGTTACTGTGAGCTATGACACCATGACACTCTACCAAGGGTGACAAAGTGAGACTCTGTCTCAAAAAAAAAAAAGCTGTGATTACCTGGGTGCCCTACAGTCCAAGTCTTCTGTCTGCAAACTGCCTGTGGACATTTAAGCCCCTAGGCGCTGTAATTCAGGGCAGGAGTAAGCCACATTCTGTCACTGGCATGGGGGTTTGCCATTGTCTTGGAGGATCGGGGGCTGGTGGGGGCAGGCCAGCCAGCCAGAGCCTCCCATCTTTGGCCCACAGGACCCTTGGGCTGTTCTTTGCCACCATCACTCTCAAGTGCGCCACCGTGCTTGTCCTGGCTCTTTCCTTGTGAACCTCTTCCCTGCAATTCCTAGGAAGCGCTCTGTGCTTCCTTGTCCCCACCAGCCTGTCCCTGGCACCACTCTGGTCTTGCCATTCTCCCCTCACATGACCACTATTTTTTTTTGGAAAAAGAAACCCTACTCCAGCTTCTGGAAAGATGAAAAGAATCTCACACTTTCTCAATGTTCCCCCTTCTCATTTCTGTCCCATTTGTGAGCACTGCCCAATTTCTAGATGTTATGGGATGAATTGTGTCCACGTCAATTTCACATGGAATAGGGGTTGAAGTCCTGACCTCCAAGAACCTGAGGATGCAGCTGTGTTTGGGGTCAGGGTCTTGGAAGAGGTGAAGTTGAGATGGGGCCACTGGAGTGGTCTCTCTCCAATACAACTGGTGTCCTTATAAAAAGAAGACATACAGACACATGAAGGGCCATAAGTGTGCAGAGGAGGGACCATGGGAGGACACAGTGAGAAAGTGGCTGTCTGCAAGCCGAGCGGAGAGGCCTCAGAGGAAACCAAAGCTGCTGACAGCTGATATGGACACTGGGAATCCAGAACTGTGAGAAAGTCAGTTTCTGTTGTTTCAGCCACCCAGCCTGTGGCATTTTACTATGGTGGCTCTAGAAACTAGATGAAGCAGCCATTTCCCCACGGCACATGCTGGGCAGTATGGAGGAGTGGAGGGCAGGCCACTGGCTGGGAGGGTGTCCAATCCCAGCTGCGTCACTCATCACTGTGTGGCCTTGGGCAAGTTCCTTGCCCTCTCTGTGGCTCAGTTCGCTTATCTAGTAAATGTAACAATGGCAGGACCTACCTCATGAGTGTTTAGGAAGATGCAGGGTGGAGACTCTCAGAGAGCAGCTCTGAGAGCCCCTTATGTATGAGCTGATACCAGTGGGTCCTGAGAGCTCAAGCTAGAGGGAAAAGGCACGTATGAGCCACTGCCCCAGATGGCTCCCCGTCCAGGGTGAGTCCCTATGAAGGTCAGTGACTACTTCTGCTCACCTTTAAGAAACAGGGAGACTCCCAGCGCTGGTGGATCTTGGTTGGATTTGCACCTGGTCCACCCATGTTGAGAAGTCTTGAGCAGACCTCTGAGCTATCAGATGGGCACGTTGTCTGTCTCCCACTTTGAATGGTGAGCCACACTGTCCCCAACAGAAAGGGCACACAGGCTCGGCAGGAGACCACCTGCAGAGAAGGAAGAGACCCAGCCTTGGAAACACGGACCTAGGAATCAATCTCCTTCCACCATTCACCACTCATGATGCCTTTAACCTGTCACTGAGTCTCTCTGCATCTCAGTGTCTTCACCTCCACGTGAAAGGCAATACCAGGCACTTCATAACATTACGGTAAGGATGTCATTTTAAGTAGCTAATAAGAATAGTAAGAGCATAGCAAGTACTTATTAACTACTATTTATTAAAGAAGGCAAGACATGCATAAGAAAGGAGAGTGTATTATTTAGATACAGGCACAGCTTGAAGTTATTGCCGACTTACTTCCAGACCACTGCAATAAAGCAAATATTGCAATAAAGTGAGTCACCTGAATATTTTGGTTTTCAAGTGCATGTAAAAGTTATGCTTATACTATATTGTAGTCTGTGAAGTGGGAGATGGCACTGTGTCTAAAAAAAACAATGTGCATCCCTTAATTAAAAAAATATCTCATCGCTGAAAATTGCTAGCAATCTTCTCAGCTTTCAACGAGTTGTAATCCTCTTGCTGGTGGTGGAGGGTCTTGCCTGAATATTGATGGGTGCTGACCGGTCAGGGTGGTGGTTGCTGAAGGTTGAGTGGCTGTGGCAATTTCTTAAAATAAGACAGCAATGATGTTCGCCACATCCGTTGACGTTTCTTCTCACTGAAGATTTCCCTGTAGCACGTGAGATGCTGTCTGATAGCATTTTTACCCACAGTAGAACTTCCTCCACGATTGGAGTCAATCCCCTCAAACCCTACCGCTGCTTTGTCAACTAACTTTATGTGAGGTTCTAAATCCTTTGTTGTCATTTCAACAATGTTCACAGCAGCTTCGCCAGGAGAAGATTCCATCTCGAGTAATCATTTTCTGTGCTCATCCATAAGAAGTAACTCCTAATCCGTTTAAATTTGATCATGAGATTATAAGAATTCAGTCACATGGGCAGGCTCCACTTCTAATTCCAGGGCTGTCGCTGTTTCCACCATGTCTGTAGTCGCTCCCTCCACTGTGAAGTCTTGTAGCCCCAAAGTCGTCTACGAGGGCTGAAATGTACTTCTTCCAACCTCCTGTTCCTGTTGGTGTTATGACCTCTTCCCGTGAATGATGAGTGCTCTTAATGGCATGTAGAATGGTGAATTCTCTCCGGAGGTTTTCAATTAACTTTGCTCAGATCCCCCAGAGGAATCACTGTCCATGGAAGCTAAAGCCTTATGAAATGAATTTCTTGAACAATAAGATTTAAAAGTTGAAATCAGTCCTTGGTCCACGGACAGCAGAATAAACATTGTGTTGGTCAGCATGAAAATAGCATCAGTCTCTTTGTACACCTCCATTAGAGCTCTTGGGCGACCAGGTGCACTGCCAATGAGCAGTTATATTTTGAAAGGAATCTCTCTCTCTTTTTTTTTTTTCTTCTGAGCAGTAGTTCTCAACAGTGGGCTTAAAATATTCAGTAAGCCCTGCTGTAAACAGATGGGCTGTCATCCATGCTCTGCGTTTCCATTTAGGAGCCACAGGCAAAGTAGATTTAGCTTAATTCTTAAGGGCCCTAGGATTTTCAGCATAGCAGATGAGCTCTGGACTTCAACTTACAGTCGCCAGTTGCGTTAGTCCCTAACAAGAGAGTCAGCCTGTGCTTTGAAGCTTTGAAGCCAAGCACTGAATTCTTTTCTCTAGCTATGAAAGGCCCGGAATGTGACATCTTTTCCCAGTAGAGGGCCATTTTGTCTACATTGAGAGCTGTTGTTCTGTGTGGGTGTTTTCATCCGTCATCTTAGCTGATCTTCTGGATAACTTGCTGCAGCTGCTTCACCAGCCCCTGCTGCCTCACCCTGCACTTTTACGCTAGTTCTTCTTCTTTAAACCTCTGTCAGCTTCACACCTTTCTTCTGTAGCTTCCTCCCCTTTCTCAGCATTCATAGAGTTGAAGAGTCAGGGCCTCACTCTGGAGCAGACTCTGTCGCTTACAGGAATGCTGTGGGTGGTTTGAGTGCAGACCACTCAGACGTCTCCATGCTGGCCATCGGCCCGTTTCACGTTCCTGTCCTTTGTGTATTCTCTGGAGTAGCACTGTTAATTTCCTTCAGGAACTTTTCTTTTGCATTCACTGCTTAGCTAACTGGTGGAAGAGGCCACGCCTTCAGCCTGTCTCAGCTTTTGACACGCCTTCCTCGCTAAGCTTAATCATTTCTAGCTTTTGATTTAAAGTGACAGATGTATGACTCTTCCTTTCTCTTGAACACACTGAGAGGCCATTGTAGGGTTATTAACTGGCTGAATTTCAGTGTCCTTGTGTCTCAGGGAATAGAGAGGAAGAGAGATGGGGGGACAGCCGGTCAGTGGGGCCGGAGGAACTCACACAGCATTTGTGGATTACCACATTGCTGAGCGGTCAGACTTTCCCAGGAACATGGATAGTTTCTGCTTAAAATTGCTGGTCAATGTGTGTCAAGTGTTAAAGGTGCTGGGTGATTCTATATTACAAGCAGCTGAGAGATGAGGCAGGGAGAAAGAATAAAATAAGCTGAATTTGGGACAACTGGGAAATGAGACTGGGAGAAATAAGTCTGGGAACAGCTGCTGTGTTAATACATTGTTGATGAAAAGTTTTTACAAAGAAACGATCCGTGTTACGGGTCACTCCTGAGCAGCCACCAGTGTGTTAAGTTTGCCATCTTACACACGTATGAGTGCAGTTTGTGGCACCTCAAAAAAATTACGATAGTAATATCAAAGATCACTGATCACAGATCACCACAACAGGTACAATGATAATGAAAGGGCCTGAAGTAGTGTGCAGATGTCTCATATGTGACCACAGACACCACGTGAGCCGGTGCTGTTGGAAAAATGGTGCCCGGAGACTCGCATGACGCGGGGTTGCCACAAGCCTTCAATTTGTAAAAAGCACAATATCCACAAAGAGCAATAAAGCCAAGTTCAACAAAACAAGGTTCACCTGTGCTCCCTTCGCCAGGCTGGGGGCCTTCTTAACACTCACCTGTTGACTGAGATTGTTCCTGAATGTTGGGAGTCCCAGAATCACGGCCGAGTTCTGCTCTGGTTAACGGGCTCAGGACAGCTCCTCCTGAGTAATGTATTCGCCGAGAGTCTGCCAGGAGAGTTCTCTGCAAGTCGTCATTTTGTACAATGTGAGGGCTAACAGACCTGAGGGCCCGAGGGGCCGGCAGGGCGTGCTGATAGCGGCAAGCACAGATGCAGGTGGGTCCGACTTGTGCACGAACCTTGGGGTCCCTGACCCATCTGCCCAGCAGCCACTGTGGGCTCGCGGCTCCCGGACCTTCTGGTCTACTGAGTGTCGTGTCTGCCAGAGGCCTGGCCACCTGGAAGAGGCTGAGCAGCCAGACTGGTCCCACTGGCCACACCATGCGAGATGGTGCCCAGTCCCTGGGAAGCTCTGGGAACGCTGAGGCAGGCCTGGGGACGGGCTGATTCTTTCAAGGCCAAGCGCTGCCTGCTCCAGACTGCAATTCAAGATTTCTGCGTGTGCTCCACCCCATGACAGGAACGAGGAAGGGCAATCTACTAAGTTGACTCAAGTTTTATTAACCTGTCACCCACCAGGGGGAATAGATCAAGAAGTCCACATTATTGAATCATTGGCTCCAGGAACATAGACATCACTCTGCCCCCAGTGCCCCCGGCTGCATGACACAGCATAAAACACAGGCACCTCTCTCCTGTGACCCGCACGAAGTCAGGATGTGCAGATAATTAAATTCTATTTCTTCTGGGCTTTGTGATGCCCCACGTGCCCCTCGGGCTCCTCTTCTCATTGCCCTCGTGGTTCGTTTTTGGAAGCAGATCTGTTTGCCTCATTTTATTTTTCTCTGACTGGTATTGAAATGAGTTCCCACCCACACGTGGATGGGAAATTGCACCCGAATGTGTTGGGCAGGGACTACGTGAGAACCGCCCCTCGGACAAGAATATGGAAAGTCAATTCTCAAAGAGTGACCGGGTTTCCTTCAGGCTCGCCGGCACTTCCTTCCCTGACCGTGCTCCCCGAGCTTGCCTGCCCGCCCGCTTTCCTCCTTCTTCTCGATTTTATGCATCTATATATTTTTATTCATCCATCCATCTACTTACATATCCAATAATTATTGAACTCTTGTGCTGGCACTAGGGATTCAATGAAAGAAGGAAAGATAGCAGCCTTCCTGCCGTGTAGCGGAGTGCATTTATCAAAGATGACTGTGAGAGAATATCTCCCGCTTACTGTTTGCCAAGTGGCCTTGCCGTTCCCAGGTCAGTTGGATCCGAGCTGGACTCAGTGATTCGCTTCTAAGCAGTGGAAGGCAGCTGAAGTCATGTGATAGTGAATTCCAAGGCTGGATCTGAAGAAGCCACACAGGTCTCTTTGGGGACCGTAAGCAGTTCAAGTATACACTGAGACCACCAGGCTGGGGAGGCCACCTGCCAGTAATCTGGTCAACAGCCCACCTATGGCCAGGGTGAGGAGATAACAGTCTCCTACAAATAAACTTAAGATTATACCCGAGGTCATAGCAACATTGAAACGTTCTGCAGAATTATGAGAGCGTATTGGCCCAGTGTGGTTGGGGATGGATTGATATTTGAAAGAGCAACAGGAATTTAATAGGAGATGAGAGCAAGAGTATTCTAGCCTGAGCAGGAAGGAGACAGGTTGGGAGCAGGAAGAGGCCAGAGGGGAACATAAGGCCACCCTCACCTGCTGGGCTCAGGGTCTGGGCACTCACAGGGAGAGTGATGGAAACCAGCAGTGTCAGTGTTGGGGGCGTAGCTATGAGCATCTCAAGTGCTATCCTAGAGATGACCATCTAAGTGTTAAGGGGCAGGCGAGAACCAGTATTCAGTAGGACCAAGGTCCTTGGGGGGAGGGGCTGCATTCCTGCTGAGAGTTTTGGTGTCTCTCTTTCCTAGAAAAGCCCACAACTTCCAATTTAACTACATGACCTTGGGTAGGTCATTTTACTCTCCCTGGGGACTGGACATGTTTGGATGATGTATAGGGCCTTTCAAATTCCACGAATCAAAGAATCAATCCTCAATGACTTTCCCATCATGAATAAAGCACTCGCTAAAACTTACATAAATAGATTAAGTAGGCCAACGACACGAAATTACATTTAATATGATTCATTATCATAATGTGCTATCTCTGCAGAGCTATCTCTTTTCTCCCTGGTGCCGGCCTTGTTTTAATAGCGGCACAAGGGTTAGGAAAGGCAACCACTGAGCAAACGTCCAGTGGCTCCCTGGGGAAAGCCTGGCCATGTCAAACTGCAGCGGGAAAACAAGTGTTATACACATGACCGTGGCCTGGACGTGGAGCTGTGTCCCTGCCTGGCCACTGCCCCTGCTGCAGATGATGCCTGGTCACTCACTAGGAGGGGGACGTGCTGGGGACACCAGTTTACAGCCTTCACTTGAGACGGAAGCTCCATGCCATTCGAATGCAGAGATCATGAGTTTGGAGGTACTCACTCTTTCTGGGACTATGGGACAATTATTTTATTTCTTGGAGAAGAACTTTCCTCTAAAATGGAGATTAAAATACTAACCTACCTACCTTCAAGGGGGTGATGCAGAGATTAAATAATTTCTGTAAATTCCTATACACGAGGCACCTGGCACATAGTATGTGCTGAATAAATGTTGACTATTATTATTCCGGTCGATCCTTCAGTGCTATTCCTGAGTAATTGAAACTACACAGTTGAGATTACAAATGTCAAACCCACACATACCCAAGGCCCGTTGCATGAATTTATGCTCAAATTGACTGTTCAGAAAACAGAGAGTCCATTCAGCTTGTCTCGGTAATCCCTTTTGCTGTTTTCATACAGTCCCTAGTTAAAAATAAAAACAAAAACAAAATTGTAAGTAATGTTAAGCAGAGGTGGCCCCGGGCCCGGTGGGTCCAAACGAGATTTGAAGGCACACTCTGGATAACCAGCCAGACTCCTTGTTCCCTGTTCTGGGATTCAGGCTCTAGGCTGCTGCCTGGGCGGTTGCATATATGTGCATGCACGCACACACCTACACGCACACACACACACCTGTGTGCGTGCACAAGCACAAATAACTCACTGCTCAGAGTGTGCCTGGAAAATGAGCTCATTTCCTTGACGCAGCCACGCTCCACTCTGCATGATGAAAACGCATCACCTGTGGCAGCCGCAGCATCGCTCCTGCTGGCTGGGGTTGAGAGGTGAGATGGGGAGAAGGGGGCAAAGAGGGCTGGGGCCAGTTGGAGGCCAGGGCTGGGGACCGTGCGTCTTCGGAGCAGGCAAGATAAAATGGTTGCATCTTGGATCCATCTAGACAGTAAATTTTTTGAGTCCCTATAAGCTAAAATCAATATTGGCACAACTGTGTGTCATTAAAAACTAAATGAACATGACAAAGCCAAACTGCTGCCTATTAAACAAATGAGTTTTCTGTCTGCACAGGCACAGCGGGTTATTAAATTCTTTATTACAGGAACATCGCCATTTGAAAGGGGTAAAAATGCGTCTTTATGAGTCATCTGTATGTGCGTAGCAGTATGGCCTTCCTGGGCTTGGCCTCGACACCCCACAGTCGTCGACCTTCTCCTTCTGGGGGAGACAAGGTTCTCCGAGCTATCAGGAGAGGCAGAGAGAAAAGGGTTTCACGGCACCTGTACTCACTCATGAGTTATGTGTTGTTACTTTGTCCATTCATCAAGAAGTACTCACTGAACACCTACAATGTGTCAGGCAACCTGCTGGGTCCTTGGATAGTCCCTTTGTTCAAGCTGAGATACTTACAACTACACCTTAGAAGGGAAGGCTGCCAGGGACCTAAAAGCCAAGGATGTTTGTTTTCTTCCCCAGCAGGAAGCCTGGAGGCAAGGAATTTCTAGAGTGAGTAAAATGATTTAGTGATGTTATGGTAGACCCAGGTTATTTCAATCTTTGTGCTCTGCCATTCTCAGTGTGACGCTAATTTCCTCATGGTTGCAAAAGGGCTGCTGTTGCTCCAAACATCTTGACCATACACAGCCATACCCAGCTGCAGTTTTGACCCCCACATTTCATCGTATCAAGAGGTAAAATCTATTTTTGAAGCCCCCACATGCTTCCCCTCGGGTCCCATTGTCTCCAGGTGGTGTATATGCTTAAGCATTGGCTGTAAGGGAGGCTGGCAACGTGTTGTTCCTAAGGCTCCCTCTACCCCTCTATTCCCAGGCATTTGTAATTCCCCTGGATCCTCACCTCCCAGCTGCCCCCAGCCTGCATGCTCTGCCTGGGCATTTCTCTGGTTCCTGGCTGCTTCCCTAGAGCTCTACTCACCCTTCTCTACCTTACTTTGTGCTCCAAGGGGCTGACTTTTGTAGGGACTTTCAAAAGGCTCCTTTGCCTCTGGCTGCAGCTGGGATAGGCTGGACATCAGAGGTGAGAGGGGAGGGAGAGGCTTTTCATTTCCTAGTTGCCACTTTGCAGTTGCTAGGCTGGCACGTCCCTCTGCCTAAGGCCACAGCTCCTGCTGGGCTTCTTTCTACATCTGCCCTCTGGGATTCTGGCACCTGCTCCCTCCTCTGGCTGTTCATACCCGGACTGCTGGTATGAAACACCCTCCCTGTGGGACGCCCTAAAGCTACTCTCAATTAAATCTCACCACGCGTGTGCATCTGCTTCTCACCAGCTGCTGCGGGACTGGCCTGCCGCCTTTCCTCAGCTTCTCTGCCCTTCCCTGGGGTGGAAACATCTGACTCTGTTTTCTCAACTCTAGCTTTGCCCCCGGAAAGTGTCTTTTTGGTCCCCCTAAGTTCTATACTCTATAGCTGCAGGCCAGCCCTGGGTCACTGCTGTGTCCTTTTGTCATTGTCCCAGACCTCAGCCTGTCCTGGCTCCCATGTGTCCAGAGGAGCATGTAGAAGCACTGACCTATACTAACTGGAACTTCTTCTGTCTTCAGAGGAGGAAACACCAGGGTAAAGACACAGGGGTAAAGGAAGAAGATAGAAGTTGGTAAGAATGGAAAGATTGCAGAGACGGCTGTGACCCTCTCTGAACAGCCCAATCTACCCTGGGGAGAGTGTGGACCGTGCTGGTGCCTGATCAGCCCTTGGCACATGCATGATGGGGTTTGTCACCCACACTGGAGAGTGACCTGTCTTCTCAGCCAGGTCTGAGAAGCAGCAATTCAGGACTTAGCACTGTTGTGTACATTGTTGTTCTTATTTTTCCGAGTAGTCAAGCAGAGTAGACACCGTGGTCTTCATTTTATAGTGAGAAAACCAAGATGCAGAGACATTAAGCATCTCCTCCAAGGTTATACATTCTTTCTTTGGGGGAGTGGACCAGAATCCTGCCTCCTGACTTCACATTCTGCTCTATTTCCTTGATGCTGTGGCTCCTAGTCTCTGCTGGGAACAATCGTGGGTTCTGTACACTGAACTGAGGAATCTTTCCCACCCATGAAATAGGACAATAACTACTTTTCCTCAATTTGCAGATAGAATGCATTAGTACGTATACTTTCTTTGATTATTCTGTTGTTTTCTAATTTTTTTCAGAGTCTCATGGCACTTTCCTATCGTCAATAGCAGTATCTCCCATAAAATGGGATATGATTGAGCACAACATTACGTGGTTAACTCCCATAGCTCAACAGCTCTCAGAGTTCTGCACAGGTTATGATGTACTTCCCGGTGCTTCATGCCCAGATTAGTAGCTTGAGAACCAATTTTCCACAATTTTTTCCAGACCTTGAAAGGCTAATCTAGACATTTCAATCTCCAGCGTGAATAAAGTGCAGTGACTCCAGAAGGGCTGTTTTGAAAGGATGTGAGTCGGTATCTGGACTCAGAGGGATGGAGAACTGGGCTCCATTAGTTATGCCTGCGACAGGCGCAGGCGTGGGCACTGTTGACATAATTGCCATTCATTTTTAGCACACCCTGACCCAGACATGTCCCTCCAGAAGAAGCAAAGAGGCTGATTTCAACCCCTCTTGGTTGTGGCACCCCTTACGATGACAAAGGTGCACGAGAGAGGCTGAGCTGGCTTTCTTTCCTTGCCTACATTAAGTGAGTAATCACAATGGCATTAAAGTTGATCACACAGTATTAGTTAAACATGTTTTTTAATAGCCATGACAATGGCCAAGCTCCATCTGCAGACTTTGACCACCACCCAGCAAAGGGCAGCTGCTTGGCTTACATGATGAGAACATTGCTGGCACACAGCCTTGTCTGTCATCCTTGCTTGCTGGAATTCAGAGGCAAGTCTCTCTGAAGGTGACATAGTGGATGGTGGAAGATGGAGAGGAGCGGGGAGGAGTCAGTTACCCAGCAAGTTTAGGGGCACATGGAAGCAGTGACCCCTTCTGGCCAATGGAGGAATGACATGGACTTGCCCGGGAGGGTTGACCCACCAAGGGGACTGACTGGCCAGAGAGGGTGATGGTAGGAAGAAGGACGGACAAGAGAATTTCTATCATGCCCCATTTCTCCAGGGATTCCCTAAGCAACTGTCCCAACATCTCCCACCTCTCAGAGTGAGGCAGAATGAATGCGTGTACAGGGAAGATGTGGGTGTAGCAGTGAACCTTGGCAATCTCTTTTGGAAAGGGCAAGAAGGGAATGGTGTAGTGAAGAACAGCTCTGGAAGCCTCAGGGACAATGGGGCATGCATTTGAGAATCTTGAGGAGTGACCAAAGTTCTTGGTACGTTAAGGCTTGGTGCTGGAGTCCAGCAGTGGCCTCTCCTTGTATTCTGTCTGCTGGTTACTCCCGGGGACACTCTCCACTACCTTTGGGGAGGTGGGCCATCCTGGAGGCTGGTGCAGGACAGAGCTCCAAGGTGCTCTACCCTGGCCACTTGCCTGCTGGCCCCATATGTCACAGCCACCTCTGACTGTTCTACAATCCCCTCCAGGCCTACTCACCTCAGCACACACCATTTCTTCTGCCTAGATGACCTTTCCTTTCCTGGTCCATCTGGTCTACCTGGTCTACTTGGGTACATCCAATTTGTTCTTTTTTTTTTTTTTGAGACAGAGCCTCAAGCTATCCCCCTGGGTAGAGTGCCATGGCATCACAGCTCATAGCAACCTCCAACTCCTGGGCTCAAGCGAGTCTCCTGCCTCCGCCTCCCAAGTAGCTGGGACCAC
>CAUYQV010090966.1:0-17388 GCA_963574575.1 Galagoides demidoff | reverse complement strand
CCGGGACTTGGAGGTTGCTGTGAGCTGTGGTGCCACGGCACTCTACCCAGGGGGATAGCTTGAGGCTCTGTCTCCAAAAAAAAAAAAGTTTATAAAAAATCAAGAGTATTTGATTAATTAAAATAATTTTTAATTTAAATGAGATAATATACACAGTGCTTGGACCAGTACTTGATAAGTGCTCAATAAATACTGGCTAAAGTTATCATCACTTAGTCACATCATCTTACATCTTGCCTCTCTGGTCACACTTCTGTCATCTATAGAAGCCAGACAGAGCACGTGTAGGCCCAGTGTTCCCTCCTTGCTTGTATCTCTTCCCAATTTATTTATAATGAAACCCAATCTTTACCTCGGCCTATAAGACACAGCACAGTATTGTCCTGTCCCCATCTCCAGCCTCTGCTCCAGGTGGCACTGAACATGCTCCCAGCGCCCAGGCTTCTGTAATTCCTGGTATGTCAGCCTCCTTCCTGCCACAGGGCCTTTGCATGTGCTGTATCCTCTGGCTAGAAAGGCCTCCTCCTCTCTCCACTCCCCTCACCTGACTTCACTTCATTGTTAGGTCTCAGATTAAATGTTTACTTCTCAGCCTTTCCTGATGGCCTCATTTATTCATTTAACAAGCTATTTATTGAGCACCTACAGTGCTTGCCCCTTATGTGCTGTTTCACCTTCTGTGATTAGTTACCTGTGGTCTGAACATATCAAATTAGTGTTTGTACCAGAAATCAACAATTTATAAATTTTAAATGGCACACAGTTCTCAGTGGTGTGATAAAAATCTCGCACGGTCCTACTCCATCCTACCTGGGACACGAAACACCCCTTTGTCCAGAAGATCCATAGTGCACGTGCCCATTCGGCACTTAGGAGCCATTTTCATTATCAGATTAAAAGACAGTATACAGGTTCTCCTCACCTTACTGTACAGGATCACATTCTGATAAACGCATCGTAAGTCAGAAGTATCAGAAGGCAGGAATACCTTTAAAGCACCTGAGGGGTGTTAAACGAATGAGCTGTGCCCGCCTCAGGGGCACTCAGAACACTTACCATCAGACTGAGTTGGCAGAACCATCCAATACAGGCCTGTTTTATAATATAGTGTTGAGTATCTCATGGAATTTGTTGAGTACTGTACTGAAAGTGAAAAACAGAATGGTTATATGAATACTAAGTAAGGTTTCTACTGAATGCATATTGCTTTTGCAACATGATCAAGTCAAATAATCATAAGTCAAACCAAATCAGAGCCAGGGGCTGCCCAGGTAACCATCACAGCCAGGGGCTGCCCGTGTGACCATCATAGCCAGGGTCTGCCTGTATAACCATTATAATCAGGGTCTTCCCATGTGACCATCGTAGCCAGGGTCTGCCTGTGTGACCATCATAGCCAGAGTCTGCCCATGTGACCATCATAGCCAGGGTCTGCCCGTCTGACCATCGTAGCCAGGGTCTGCCCATCTGACCATCAGAGCCAGGGTCTGCCCGTCAGACCATCAGAGCCAGGGCCTGCCCATGCAACCATCGTAGCCAGGGTCTGCCCATGCGACCATCGTAGCCAGGGTCTGCCCATGCGACCATCGTAGCCAGGGTCTGCCCGTGTGACCATCTTATCCTGGGTCTGCCCGCGTGACCATCAGAGCCAGGGTCTGCCCGTCTGACCATCGCAGCCAGGGTCTGCCCGTGTGACCATCATAGCCAGGGCCTGCCCATGTGACCATCATAGCCAGGGTCTGCCTGTGTGACCATCAGAGCCAGGGTCTGCCCATGTGACCATCGTAGCCAGGGCCTGCCCTTGCGACCATCCTAGCCAGGGTCTGCCCATGTGACCATCGTAGCCAGGGCTTGCCCGTGTGACCATCGTAGCCAGGGCCTGCCCGTGTGACCATCGTAGCCAGGGCCTGCCCGTGTGACCATCATAGCCAGGGTCTGCAATTTTCAGCATTCACTGGGGATCTTGGAACATGTCCCCTGTGGATAAAGAGAGACTCCCTGTACTCTGTGCCAGGCACAGTGTTGTGGGTTCAGTCCCACACAAAAAAAGTAAAAATCTTTGCAATAAAAATGTAATAGTTGTGTAAGTAGAGAGAGAAAAAAATGAGTAAGCCGCTGACACGTGCTCACAGGTGTGCACACCTGGGTGACAGAAAAAGAGCGTGTCAGTGACATGAGAGGTGCTGAAGCAGAATTATTGCTGTTTCTACTACAGCAGTCAGAAAAAGCTTCAGGAAATGGCCTTTATTTGAGCAAAGACATGAAATAGACCTACGAGTCCCATGTAGGTATACATACGGAATATACATTCTGCATTTCAGTCTTTTATGCAGTGTTTTCCCCTTAAAGCTGCCTACTAAATTAGGTAACCATGTTTAAAGTATTCTCTGTTTGGGGGTTTTCTGCTTTCTCTAATAAATTATAAATTTCATGAGGACAGAACCCTGTCTGCCTCTTCACTGTTGTATTCCCAGCACGTAACAGTGTACCTGATGTACACAAATTACTCACGATACGTTTATTCAATTTTTATTCAGCGATTATGTATAGTTGCTTATGATTACTGAACCCAAAATTAGAAATCAGAAAGTTACTCTTGAACGCAACCAATTCTATCAGAAGGAAATGAAACGCTATTTGTGGAAGTACTTTGCACGGTGACAAAAACTTAAAAGGGCAAAGTTAACTGAAATGAGTGGAATTGTCATGCTGCCTCGAGCACCTGGCCAGGGGACAGGAGTGAATGTCCTGGTGCCCATTCCGGCAGCCCTGTGTGCCCTGTCTTACGTCAGCGGACAGAAACCACAAAGCCACGAGCCTCTGACGTCGGATCTTCTTTCTCCTTTTCTCCAAGAATAAAAGGGAGCAAAAGAGAACCCAGAACCTTCCAGACCCACCACTTTCCCTGTGAAACGATGTCCGTTGCTGACGTCTGTTGACTGTCTTTCTTCACTCAGTTGGAGATCATCCTAATTCACTGTAGGACAAGTAATTTTTGATTGAACCCTGGACATGTTGTATTATGAGACTCTGGTTATTTAAACTTTAGTTTAGCTGGCTTTTCTTCTGACATTGCTCAGAAGGGAGAGGTGAGGCGTCACTTTATGACTGCTAGCTGGGGACAGAAATTCAGGCTCAGGCCTTGTGTGCACCTGAGGCTTCTCATTACTGCTGGGCAGAGTTCAAGTCCTCACTTACTTTCTGTGACACCGTGGCAGGGGCAGCCTTGGTGCTCAAGGGGAATGCTAAATATCCTTCCTCTGCCCTGGGCTCCTTCTGACACCAAGAGTAGGGATTGGGGAGGGCTGCAGTCCAGGCTCCCCACGTGGTCTCCCCTAACACGCCAGGTAGGGCCTCTCTACTTCTCTGTGAGAACACAGGTTCCAAATCCCTGGCTTCTCGGACCCTCCCTCTGCGGGGGACTTGGAGTACCTTCCTGCAACCTCTCGGGATGGAGGTCTTGACTTTCCACTCGGTTTTTACTGATGTGGACAGGGCAGGTCACTCTTTCTTTTTCTTTCTTTCCTTCCTTTTGTGGTAGTGTGTGGTGGGAGTAGATAGTCTGAAAGCTTTTCATCTTGCTGGCCTGCCCTATCCTGGCCTTTGGCTAAAGAAAGCAGATTTTACCGGGGCTGCTGCTGTTCTGGTCTATACACCCTGGCGTGTGTGTCTATAAGGATTTTCTGACTGTTCACTTCCTTCAGAGGGAGACATAAGAGACAAAAAACCAGAAAAAAAGAAAAACCAATGTGACTCAGCACTGCTGATTCCGTAGGTTCTGAGGTCCCTGGTTCTCTTTATCTCAGAGAAACTCCTTATGTGCGTTTTGCATATAATGTCCATGATTCTTAGTTGTGATTAGAGGCAGGAATAGGACATGATGCAGCTACTTTGTACGTACAAGTCCTTCAATCTTCTTTTATTTCTCTGATGGTTTGTAGGTGTTTAATTTTTTTTCTCTAGGTGCCACATGGTTCCTTGATTTTGACTCTTCGGTTCCGAGTCGTGGTGTATATTAACTGTTCTCGGCCCCTGTGGGACCTAGAACACTTGGATCCACACCAGTTCTGGGTTTCTCTGAGACAGCAGGGAGAGGCCCAGGAAGCACAAATGTGAAACAGCCCAGCTGGAGACACAACCCGGGCTTTGACTCCACAGCCCTGTGCCCCATGATGTTCTGGTGAATTGGGCCTGAACATACGTGATTCTTAAAAATAGTGCTTGCCTACTTACGGCTTCCTTAAGATGCCCATTTTATTTATTTATTTATTTTATTTATTTTTTTTTTTTGCAGTTTTGGCTGGGGCCATGTTTGAACCCACCACCTCTGGTATATGGGGCTGGCCACCCTACTCCTTTGAGCCCCAGGTGCTGCCCAAGATGCCCATTTTAACAGGATTAAGAACACGGACCATGGAGTCAGGCAGCCTGGTTTCCAGCTTCCTGCTGGGTGACCATGAGAAGTTACGGGATCCATGTCTCAGCTATACACCTGTGTCATGGAGATCACATAAGCACTACCTGCCATACAAACCGCTTCTCTTCCATAGGTCATAGGAGAAGGAAGGTCATTTTTCCTGGCTGCTTTCCAGACTCTGTCTTTGACCTCAGAGTTCAGAATTTTATCATGGTGTGCTGTGGTACTATTTCTTTCATTTATCCTGCTTACGGTTCACCCAACTTCGTGGTCCTGTAGGCTTAAAAATGCCGTAAGATTAAGTGTGCTAATAAGCACACAGCACTTATCACAGCGTTTGCCTCAGGAGGACCGTAGAAGTATTAGCCCTTGGTATTATTAATGCTAATGTTCCTTCCCTCAAGGCCACACAGAAGGCAGAAGAGAAATACAATGTTCTCCGAACCTGCCCCTCCCGGTGCAAACTGCGTCCTCTAACCTTTTGAGCCTGATTCTTATTTAGGGTCCTTTGTGCTTGTTATTTGCCCATTTTCCTTGAATATGTAAGTAGTTCCCTGGCGCCTGGTTCTGGAATTCTCTCCACTATGTTTTCTAACTTGTTATTGCTAATAAATAACGATCAAAACTTCTTTACACCTGTAGTAAAGTCTACACTTGACTACTCTTGTTAATTCTAGGAGACTTTAGGATTTTTTTTTTTATTTCATGTCTTAATCAATTTTTCCATAAGCAAATGATAATCCCAGTCACTGTATCTTTTGCTTCAGTGATAAGATTTATTACCCTGCCAAGACCCCTTTCAAAAAACCTCATTTTCTCTGGCCTCTTTGTTTTGGTTTCCCACGTAGGTGAAATATCTGTATTCTCTAATTTCTGTGTCAACAGCTTCCCTCCCAATTATCACCTTTCCTTCTTTTGATCTCTGTTCAGGAAAGTGGCTCATTAATTAACTTTGTTTTATACCGCTTTCAACATTTGTATTGATAATTTTAGCTGAACAAACAGCTCAAGAATATTTCTAGACATTGAAGCTCCTTTATCATAGAATTAGGCAAATATTTGGGTCGTCCTCTGGATAATCCTGTCTTCTTCTGGCCCATCTACATATGTTCTACATGTAGGTAGGACCCTAAGGTATTTCTCTGCTCAACTCTTTGGAGCTGCAATCAATACAATTTCTGTGCCTAGTTTCTTTTACACTTAACTTTTTAGTAGAGTTGCCATTTCTTGCCTTTTAATGTATCTTTATGATCTTTTAAAAGATAGCGAATCAAATATAACTGGTGTGCTACCTTTTTAACACAGAAATCTCTGAACCAAACGACAGCAAACTTATAACTGATACGCATCCCTGTGAACTGGAGCGTGCGTCTCTCTGGACTCCGTTTTCTCATATCTAAAACAGGAAAGGATAAGTGTGCTAAAATTATTTACAATATTTTTCTGTGGCTAATATAATCCTTGATCATATGTTGGTACTAACAGGGATGTTTAAATTGTGAGGCAGATGGTAATGAAATTTAACTAATGAAAATTATTAAAATATATACAAATATACATAGATATATACACAAATGTACTTATACAATTATATATCTCTCTATATAAGCTTAAACTCAGGTAACCCACTGACTACAAAAACTCTACTCAAGAATAAGTGTCTACAGTTCAGCGCCCATAGCTCATTGGCTGGGGTGCCAGCCACATACACCAGAGCTGGCGGGTTCGAATCCAGACTGGGCCTGCCAAACAACAATGACAACTACAACCAGAAAAAAAAAATAGCCAGACATTGTGACAGCACCTGCAGTCCTAGCTACTTGGGAGGCTGAGGCAAGAGAATCACTTAAGCCCAAGAGCTTGAGGTTGCTGTGAGCTATGATGCCACAGCTCTCTACCGAGCGTGATATAGTAAGACTCTGTCTCAATAAAATAAAATAAAATAAAATAAAATAAATGCCTATGTAAGGTGTAACCATTCTGATGCCATTATACATCTATACTGGAATTGAACAAATAAGTACATGGTGGTAGGAAAGATTCAGGTTGTCTCTTAGCCATCTTTGGGTGAGAATTCACAGAAAAGCAGGGAAGAAACTAGAATGATCCATGTGGTAATGGATTACAGTTGAGAATATTATAAGCCCATGGACAGCTTAGTATACAGAAATATTCATGGAAGGGCATCTACAGACAGTGGATACACATATATATCGCTCTCTGAACACAGTTAAAGGCCTGGAATCACAGCACCCCGGGAGCAATGAGCACATCATCACCCACATCTGGGTTTTCGTTTTGTTTTGTTTTCTTTTATTTAATCATAGCTGTGTACATTAATGCAATTATAAGGTACAATGTGCTGGTTTTATATACAATTTGAAATACTTTCATCCAACTGGTTGACATAGCCTTCAACGCATTTTCTTACTTATTGTGTTAAGACCTTTATATCCCACACTAGATCTGGTTTTTAATATCCTTCTTCAGTAAGTAGAATCACAGCTCCTCCGGGAACCAGGTGATTCTGAGACTGAGGTAGGAAATATCTGTGATAATCCTAGAAGATCTTTTAGGACCGAAGAGTAAGGAAGTGCTCAAATGAAAAAACTCAAACATCCCACAAAGACGAGGGACCCCAGAGAAAACGGGCAGCTCCCACTAGTCAAAGCTAGATCAACGCAGTGTTGGATGACAAGTCACAGTATAAAGTAAGTATCTGTGATTCCATAGGATGTAAATAAGTGATTGACATCGATAACTTAGGGAAGAGTAGATCCATCTCCTATGCAGAAGAAATCCAAATAATTCATGTAGGTGCTCTGTTCTCACATAAGCAGAGCACAGCTTCCCTGCTCCTTGTGTATGAGCTGTGGATAGTGATTGTCAGTACAGGAGGGAAGAGGTCCCTTCAGAGAGGAGAAACCTGGCAAGCATCACCTCAGCCAGATCCAGGGCAACATTCAGCGGGGCCCAGTCATCTCATTGTGTGCCCTTGATGCAGTGTGATGAGAACAGCACTCTGCCTCTGAGGCCTTCCTCCCCAGAACACAGAACCACCCTCTAATTACAAGGGAAAACAGCAGACCGTTCCCAACAGAGGAAAATTCTACCAAATGCCTAGTTCGGACTCCTCAGAACTGTCAAGATCATCCCAAACCAGGGAAGTCTGCAGAACTGTCACAGCCACAAGGAAAGTGAGGATATACAATAATTAGATGTCACATGGGGTCCTGGAACAGAAAAAGGACATTTGCTAGGAAACTAAATAAAAATGAGTAAAGCGTGGACCTTGACTAATAATAACGTATCAGCATTAGTTTGTTAAGGACAACTAGAGTTAGAGATCAACGGGAGACGCTGCCAACAGAGAGAGCTGGCCGCGGCATATGTGGGAACGCTCTTCATTATTTGTGTAATTTTTTTCTGCAAACCTAAAACTGTTCTAAACTAAAAATGCCTGCAGGATAAATAAATGGCTACAGGAATGACAAAGTATAGAAAACAAGGATAGAGGCTTCAAAAATTGAGTAATGAAGAAAACGTCGTGGGAAATAGTGTATTTGTTTAGTTTTGAAATATTGACTAGGATTGTTTATTCTTTCCTTTTCCCTCGCAGAATTAGATGTAAATAGGAGACAAAAAATTTGGATGCTGTGTAACTCAGCCCGCATGTAGCCAATGACATTTAATTTCAGCAAATAGCTTATAATCACAATAATCAGGTGGGGGGCAGTGAGCCAAGCTATTGGAACGATTTTTCCAATAAAATAATTGCCTTAATTCAGACCAGGGAAATATTTGGGGGAGGAGGGTTCGAGTGGTAAATAGACCCACTGAAATTATTAATTAGTTTTACACAGCCATCGCCAAAAGCACAGAAAAACCTGGCTCAGATTAGTGAAACAAATAGACCGAAAGAGGATATGAACAAGCTTGCACGATTGTGTTGGTTTGATTACAGAAAGCTGTATTTTGAATTCCCTTTTGATACAGAATCATCATAAAACCATGTGTTTGTCATGTGATTGTTAATTGCTGTTTATAATGTAGATAAACGATACATCAACTTTTTAACATTTGTAAGTACTTCCCAGTAATCTTATGACACGCTGTTCTTCACTGTGTCTTTTTTTAAATATTAAAAGGTATTTTTACATGCTTAATGATTTGTTTTTGCCAATCGAAATGAAAGTTTACTTTCCTTTATTATAATAAAATGTTTATTATCAAAATAAATGTATATATTATATATAGATAACTACTCACAATCCCATGATGATGACTTTTTAAAATATATTGCCCATTAGGCTTCCTTATTTTTTCATTTTTTGAGCTATAATTGTGACTATATTCAATATGTATTCTTTTTCCACTTAACAATTTACCATAAGTATATTCTCATGTTATTTTAAATTTCTGATAATTGCTATCTTAAGTGCTATAAGATACTAAATCAGTTGTTACATTATTATTTACTAATATATTAACCAACTGGATAGTGAGAGATTGTCCCAGGGATATTTTGCTCCCCCATGTATGTTCGTTTTGTTGTTGTTGTTTTTTTTTTCATAGAGATAGAGTCTTACTTTGTCACCCTCAGTAAAGTGCTGTGGTGTCACAGCTCACAGCAACCTCCAGCTCTTGGGCTTTGGTGATTCTCTTGCCTCAGCCTCCCAAGTAGCTGGGACTACAGGTGCCCACCGCAACACCTGGCTATTTTTTGTTGTTGTTGTTGCAGTTTGGCTGGGGCTGGGTTTGAACCCACCACCCTCGGTATAAGGGGATGGCACCCTACTCACTGAGCCACAGGCATTGCCTGCCCCCATGTATATTCTGATTCCAGAAGAAAAATCCAAATCCACTATTTTTTTGTACTTCTCTGTAAAGTCACTATAGCATTATTATTTTTTGTAATTCCAGAAAATTACAGGGGAACAAATGTTTTGATTGCAGGAATTTCCTTTGTACCGTTTGAGTCAAAGTTACAAGTGTGCCATCACCTGGGTAGTGCGCATTGCACCTGTGAGATCCCACCCCGCCCCACCCTCCCACCATCTTGCTTTCCATCGAGTTTTACCACCAAATGTGCACGTGGGTGTTGATTGGTTCGTTCTGATTTAATATTGAGCATATGTGGTGTGTGTTTGTCCATTCTTGTGATACTTTACTTAGAACAAGGGTCTGCAGTTCCATCCACGTTGTTACAAAAGTTCACTCCTTTCTTTTATTTTTTTAATTAAATCATAGCTGTGTACATTAATGCAACATGGGTTACAATGTGCTGGTTTTACACACAATCTGAAGTTCTTCCATCAAACTGGTCAACATCTCCTTCACAGCATTTTCTTAGTTAATGTGTTAAGACATTTATATTCTACGCCTAGTAAATTTCACATGGGTGGAGGGAGAGTAATTGGTGGGACCACATCTACGGCGCATCTTACAAGGGTACATGTGAAGTTCACTTTTTTCATGGCTGAGTACTATTCCGAGGCACACATAAACCACATTTTATTAAACCACTCGTGTATTGATGGGCACTTGTGTTGATTCCACATCTTTGTGATTGTGAATTGTGCTGCAATAAAACATTCATGTGTACGTGTCTTTTAATAAAGTGACTTTTGTTCATTCAGGTAAATACCCAATATTGGGATTATTGGATCAAATGGTAGGTTTACTTTTAATTCTCTGAGGCGTTTCCATTTGACCTTCCATAGAAGTTGTACTAGTTTGCAGTCCCACCACCAGTCAGTGTTCCTTTCTCTTGGCATCTATGCCAACTTCTGTGGCTTTGGGACTTTTGATGAAGCCATTCTCCCTGGAGTTAGGTGATACCTCACTCATTTCCCTGATGATCAGAGATGTTGAGCTTTTTTCATATGTTTATTGGCCATTCATCTATTTTCGTTTAAAAAGCTGTTCATGTCTTTTGCCCACTTTCTTTGTGGGGTTGTTTGATTTCTTTCTTGCTGATTTGCTTGAGTTCGTTATAGATTCTGATGATCAGCCCTTCATGGGTTGTATAGCGTGCAAATGTTTTCTCCCATTCTGTAGGTTGTCTATTCACTTTATTGATATCTTTGGTGTGCAACAGCCTTTTAATTTAACCAGGTTCCATTTATTAAATTTTGTTGTTGCTGTGATTGCATTTGGGGTCTTCATAAATTCTCTGTCCAGGCTGAGGGTTTTTGCAACATTTTATTAGAGAATGTTTATAGTTTCATGCCTTAGGTTTAACTCTGTTATAGCATTCTTACATTTAAAACTCAGAAAGGAAACACCTTGGGTCCAAGCAGCCAAATATGCAGCTCTAAAATATTTGGTTATTAAATATGAAATGTCCAGTTTCCTTAAGGACTGGGTTTGACTGCTGATATCTCTGACATTTCACTTTGACACCTCTTGTTTCATTTTGATTGTGAAAGTCCATCCTTATTCTTTCAAATGTACTTTTTGGCTTGTAATTATTTTTGAAAAATTTTTTACAGCAATTTTTGTGAAATGAGTAAAAAAATGTGTGTTATTTTCAAATATGAGTTCCATCGTGGAACCAATGCAGTGCAGAAAGCTTGAAATAATCAATGATGTATTTGGGAAGGATGTGGCTAATAAACACAGTGGCCGATAGTTTCCAAAGTTCCGTTCTGGTGATTTGAATCGTGAAAATGAACCATGTGGGTGACCTGAGACCAAGGTGGATAAAGATGAGCTGACTGGTGCAATGGGAGTGGATCCATCTCAACTTGCGTGAATTAGCAAGGTTTAACATTACATTGGAGCATTTGAAACCTATTAGCAAGATAAAGAAGCTGGGTAGATGGTTCAGCATGAATTAAATGCTTGTCAGAAGAGAAATGGTCTTTCTTTATTGTCACACGTAAAGGTGAACCATTTTACAGGGTAGTGTTATGTGTGATGAAAACTGGATTCTTTTAGACAATCACAAGCACAATGGATGGATAACGTAGAGGAAGTGCTAAAACACCATCTAAAATTGAATATCCATCAAAAAAAGATAACGGTATCTGTCTGGTGGTCCAGTGCTGCTTTTATTCACTATAGATTCATGAAACCTGGTCAAGAGATGAGAGCGGATGTCTACTGCACCCAGCTGGATGACACGATGAAGATGCTTGTGATTAAGCAGCTGAGGTTGGTCAACAGATACAGGCCAGTTCTCCTGCAAGACGATGATCAACCATGTGCTGTACAAACAGCGCTGCTCCAACCACAGGGGCTGGGCTTGGGAACTAACTCTCTGTTTTCCACCATATTCATTAGTCCTTCTACCAACTAGCTACCAGTTCTTCCAGGCTTTGGACCACTTCTTACAAGGAAAAATGTCTCATTTCTACCAGCTGTGGGAAACACCTTTTGCAATTTCGTCCCCATGTGCTTCCCAGCCTTCTTTCTTCACTAATGGCATAAACAAAGCCACCAAGAAGATGGCAAAACTGTGTTGATAGTTTGGGCACATACTTCGATTTAATAGTACTGACTCTCGTTTGAGATATAATAAACTAAACTTTTGATTCAAAATTCAACATTTCATATTTAATGACCTGATATGAAATTTTTTTTAACTTCCACATTCATTCTGAAGCCTATTCATCTCCGTTAGTGTCCCAGAGATGGAGCTCATAATCGGATTAGCGCTGTAGGACAGTGGCAAACACTCCATCCTGGACAGGGAGAATGGTGGCCTCTGTAAGTCTTGGTTACTAACCTCAGCTTCATTCTCTTGCAGGGTGCCGTTCCCCTCGGGAGACCAGTTATCTGAGCAACCTCTAAGTCATGTGCTTATCGAGCCTCCAGAGGTGGGTCCAGGACAGCCTCTGGTGGGGCAAAAACAAGCATAACAACAGACTCCCCGTCAGGGTCAACAGTTCATGTTCTAGCAAGCCAGAGGGAAGGGCTTTCAAGTTCATAGTTACCTATGGAAGAAATGTCACAGTACTAAAGATTTTTCTTTTGTTGGGAGATAATGGATTTTGCCTAAATATTCTGGCCTCAATGTCCTTTATTTTGCCTCACAGTATGATGGGGATGTTTTCACATGCTCCTGCCGTACCTCTTTGCCAGTCGGGTTCACACTTGTAGCTCTTGATGGGACATCAAACATTATAATGGCAACCTGGGTTTGGATATAATAGTCATTTCTCAGGCCACCGAATATATGCCCGATATATTTGAAAGGTCTACTGTCAATATGAACACAGGTAACATCTCAACAACCAAAATGACTACATAGATCTCAATTCACCAGTTAAGTGACATTTCCCAAATACAGTTTTGCGAGTACAGCTATCAACAACCAATACATGTGGGCAGTGCCTATGGCTCAAAGGAGTAGGGCGCTAGCCCCATATGCTGGAGGTAGTGGGTTCAAACCCAGCCCCGGCCAAAAAAAAAAAAAAAAAGATAAACAAACAAACAAACAAAAAAACAATGCATGTTTAAGTAAAACTTAAGGTTTTCCTTGGGTGACCATCATGATGTTTCTTCCAGAAGTTTTTCTGTTTCTTGCCTGATTGAGCTTGAATACATTTTAAAGAAATAATCTCTGTTAGTGATGAAAATAGGACCACTTATAATGCTTAAAATGTCAAATATTGCAGCATGGAAATGTCTTCAGATGTCTTCATGATATAGTTTGAAAATAATAAACTATGATTTGAATTAAAAATAATTCTCCAAGTCATAAATGAATATCTAAAGGTTGTATGCATTAATTACCATAACATTTACTGAGCACCTACATGCCAGGTGCTGTACTAAGTGCTATGAATAAAGCAGATAAACACTTCCACATTCAAGGAGCATATCTCTTTCATAGCCCCAGATGGAGGAACCACGGCCTTCTGAAGGAAGTTGGTAGTTCCAGGAAGGTTATCTCTGCTCAAAAAGGAATCTTTCGCAGACCGTGAAAACTCTTACATTCTACCCTGAGTCCCGCTGTCTTTACAGAGAGTGAGAAGATACCAGAAGAGGAAATCAAGATCTTCTAAAATGACAGAGAAAACCTATGGAACAGAGGACTGACTCTGGGATCAGGGGACAAGTTCACAATTCTGTATATCATGGGAGCAGGTTAACATGTTGGCCAGACAGAGGGGGAAGGGGACAGGAGAGAGAGAAAGAAAGAAAGAAAACAGCAAAAGATACCCTACCATGTAAAGAAGAGAAAAAACAAAGCTTAATCTTGCCAAAATATGAATGAAAACCAGTTTTAAATCAGAACAAAAGCCGAGTAATGCCAAAGTAGAAGCAAAAGTCAGGTTGCTGGGTTTGTGATTGGTTTGGAACTATGAATTCCATTGCTTGGGAATTCTGAATTTTGTGGGGTATTGTGGTGATAGTGGTGGTGATAAACAGTAGCCAGTAATAGGGCTACTGGGAGTAAGGGAAGTTTGTGGCAAACTGAAGGTCAATGCTTTTAATTCAACAAGAGCACTCACTAATTTAGAGGGGCAGTCCTCTGTTTTACACTGCACTTCAAGGATTAAAAGGAGACCAGAGCCACAGCTTCAGAATAGTTCTGTATCTTATCCGGATGAGAAATAGGAAAAGTCATTTTGGAGCCTGCCCAACATTGTATGGGGAATACAAAAGAACCCCCAGAAGGAAACATCACATTTGCCCAAGGAAGATAGACAAATAAATGGAAAATAAAAAAGAACTAGGATATATGAGACAAAATGTACTAACTGGCATCCCTTGAATGGATCATCTCTCATCACATCCTTGGAGACATTACTTTGACAATTTGCCACAGTTGAGTTGAAAGAAGGAAAACAGAAGGACAGTTTGTAAAAGAAGGCTCCAGAAAAAGAAAGAGAAATAGACTTCCATATAGTCTGCTGTCACTAAATACTAGAGTTTGGCTGGGGTGGAGCCAAATGAATTGTGAACTTGGTGAAATGAGAGGAAGTGAAATCAAAGATGGCTATTCGGTTGCAAGGTGCCTATGGATTTCAGCCAAACCACAAATGTGTATTACCCACATAATGTTCCTCTACCTGAAACTCGATGAATACTTGTGGAATTGTGCTCACTGCCCACCATTTGACTCTCTCCCCCCACCATCCATTATATATTAATGTATCAGATATGTGTTTTTGTTGTATGGTAAAGGATCTGCCATCTTAAATGAGGGCAACTCCAATTTCTTCTAGAATTTGAAGTGAACAACCATGAGTCATGAATATGTAACGTCTGAGTTGATACCAAGGATCAGTCTTGATCTGCATATGGATCCTAATAGAGCAAAGGACTATTCTGTGAAGGTCTATACCTGTGAAACACTGAGTGAGGCAAAAGCACTCTAATTTCTCCTTCACTGGACTATTCTTTAAAGGTGACCTCAAACTGAGATAGACAAGAATGGTTGGCTGGGGCATCAGTGTCATGAGGCCTGAAGAGTGATGTAGTCAGTCGATAATATCTGAAAGAAGGGTATTATTCTAGATCCTGAAGGCCTTACTGTGACTTAAATTACATACACGCATGCATGCACACACACACAGTTTTCAGTGACATCGGTCAAAACTTCATGTGAGCAACTGGGAAAGGGACTTGGCTCAGAATTCCAAGAAACCTAACCTGAGGTTTTAAACCACGCTCATTTCTAGGGCTTTGCAATTGATTCAATTTCCAATGAAAATTATCATTGTCCCTGGTTCCAAACTGAGGGGAGAATTGAATTAGCAAGGAGAAACATTTTATTGGAAAAAATGACATGACTCCATGGGAACATTTCCGAGGGGCCCCAAAGAGATGGAATCCAAAGGTGCTATTCCCATGATCTGTCGGGTTACCTGGAAACAGATGTTCCCCATGGCTGTGGTAGTAGGTGGGAGCAAGCAGGGGTGGGAAGATGAGGACAAAGAAACACTCACCCTCCTCTTCTCTCTCTCCCAGCTTCATTTTTTTTTCCTGAAACCAAACTTCAATTGCTATTTGGCTCAAGGAGAAGAAGAGGACAAAGGAAGTCACAGTGCATTTCCATTTCTGGTCCAGTTTCCAGTCCTGTGTCAGCAGGGCTGAACTTTTGACGGACTTAGCAAAATTCTGGTGGAAGTCTGCTTGGCAAGAGAGAGAAGGAGCTCGTGTTGCGGGGTCAGCCTTCTGCAGCTGTCCGTCTACAAGCTGTCTACCTGCTCTAACTAACCCTGTCAGTACTCCAGTGGCTACAGAGAAGTAAAACTCCCCTTCTCATCATACAAAAAACTGTATGTAAAGCAAGTACAACACTGTCCTTCTTTGTCCAACATCCAGGCTGACTACAGGAATTTGTCTGCAACAAAGCAAATAAAAGCTGACCTGTGAGTCAAACGGTGGGTGGACGAAGTGCCCGTACACAAGGAATTCTCTGTGATTGACAAATGTCACAATTAGCGGATTATTGGTGTGGTTACGTGAAAATAGGCTTTAAAGATAGCATAACTTATAAGTCACCACTGCTGGCAGACTCACCAGAGTGCTTGTCTCTAGGAGACTTGGAGCTGCAAAATAATGTGAAATCTCTTTTTTTTAAATTTCTGGTTAATGTGAGAGTACAAACAACCAAATCACAATATTTGAATGTGTTAGGTAGAGTCCCTCCTGTAGCCTTGTCCTATACCCAAAATGTGTGCCAAACACCCCTACATTATGCCATTCAGTGGGAGCACACCAACCCCTCCTCCACTCTTCCTTATTTTCCCTTCCCCCAATTTGAATTGAAATGAATTTTTCTCTTTTGTGGGCATGAATTAGATTGTCTGATGGTTTCATACTAGTAATGAGTACATTGAATATTTGCTTTTCCATTCTTGTAATACTTTACTGAGAAAAATATATTTCAACTCCATCCAAGTTAATACAAAAGAAGTGAAGCCACCATCATTTTATGGCTGCATAGTATTCCATGATATGCACATACCACAATTCGTTAATCCATTCCTGAACTTATGGTCATTTGGCTGGTTTCTATATCTCGCGATTATAAATTGAGCTGTGATAAACAATCTAGTACATATGTTCTTATGGTAAAATAGTTTTTTTCTTCTGGATAGCTGCCTTGCAGTGGGATTGTGGAGTCAAATGGGAGACCTACTTTGTGTTCTTTGAGGATTCTCCATACTTCTTTCCAGAGAGACAGTATTAGTTTGCAGTCCCACCAACATTATAAAAGTGTTCTCCTCTTTATACATCCAGGCCAGCATCGGCAACTTTGGGATTTTGTAATGTGGGGTAATCTTTTAATTGCCAATTGTTGTGCATTTTGAAAATGGTGTTCTATGTCAGCAGCATGCTAAAGAGAATTGCCTGCAGTATAGTCAGCTATTCTTTCAGAGTAGCCAAGAAGAGAGTTTAGGTCTCTGGCTATTCCAGGCTGAGTAATTCACCTTTGGTTGACATAGTGCTTCCATTAGACTGCACACAAGTTTTGGTATGAAGCCCTCAAAAGCTTTGAAGACATCTAAAACTGGACAAGATTGCCACTGTCACTATGTCTATTCCAGATATGTGATAAGTCCTCCCAAGAGCAATCAGATAAGAGAAGGAAATCAAGGATATCCCAATGGGGACAGAAGAGGTCAAAACAAAACACTGTTGGTGGAACTGAAAACTAATACAACCTCTGTGGAAAGTTATATGGAGATACCTCAAAGAACTGATAGTATCATTGTTAGGTGATGTTCTTTCTCGCGGGGAGAGAAGGACGGCTTAGACGCGGGTGCAAGCTCACTCCTAGAATTGTTTAAAAGCAAGAAACGACTACACACTCATAGGTGGCATGTAGCAAAATGTCTTTATTTTCTACTCCCTTTTACTGGGAACTAGTCACGTACACCACATTGATCAATAATCCTAACATCCTCATTTCTTATCTTAAACTATAGAAAAGAAAGAAAGTCCCGGAAAGTGAGATAGCCATCATAATATTAGCCTAAGGAAAGAAAGTCCATCCGGAAAAGTAA